>JAOQML010092134.1:0-23166 GCA_027568935.1 Erythroxylum urbanii
ATTCTAATTAAATTTTAATTGAAATTAGAATTTAATTTCAATTAAATTACTAAAACGTCCAAAGCTTATTATAAATAACCTTAAGCTCTATGGAGCTAGCACTTCATGCTTAACCCTCTTTGTAAGAGTTATAGAGTTCTCTCAACTCATTTTGTGGATACCGTTAGAGGCCAAACATTTGTGCTGCTACGATGGTTGAAACGAATCAGTTTTGGGAACGATTCAAGGGATACGATAAGATAAAAACATCAAGCTTCGAAATAAGGTGTGAATTAAAATTTTGATTTATTATGATTTTTGTTAATCATTTTATAGAATTAAAGAGATATTGGTTTTCAGGAAATCAAAGATTGCAAAAAAATTTCATAATTATTCCGCTATGGTCGAGATTTGATCTCGACCCGGTTTCCTATCGCATCAGTGCTGGTGAAGTTCATCATAAAGATGACAACGAGGAAACAGTAGAGATGATTGCATATGCTATGCAACTTGCAATGGGCTTAGTGTGCTCATGACACTAAAAGCTGTAGTTGAATTTGACATTTTCGAGATCATATTCCTTGTGGGTGCTGACTCCAAACTCTCTGCTCCAGAGATTTCGACCAAGCTTCCCACGAACAACCGTGATGCGTCATTGATGTTGAACCACATACTCAGGCTTTTAGCTAGTCACCAAGTGCTTGGATGCTTTGTGAAATTGACAAGGTTTTACAATCTGACACCAGTTTCTAAATACTTCATTCGTAACCAAAACGGCGTGTTGTCGAGTCCCCTGATGAAGTGGTGTCAACAAAAAATATGCATACAAAGCTGCTTTGTCTGAAAGCTTCTTTAGCAGCTCTCATAATCATAGCAATATCTTGTATTTTGTAAACAAAAATGTTTCAATCTCCATTTCATTTCAGGTTCGAGCTAAGAAATGTGGTTCTTGAGGGAGGGGTTGCATTTAATAGGTCTCATGGGATGCATGCTTTTGAGTACCCTGCCATAGATCCTTGATTCAACTAGGTTTTTAACAGTGCAATGTTAAACTTGATTATGGTCACGAAAGATATCTTGGATTCACATGAAGGATTTGTGCACCTTAACCGACTGGTTGATGACGGTGGTGGCTTGAGATGCTTTCTCAACCAAATAATTTCTAAACATCCCCATATTAGAGGTATCAATTTCGACTTGCCAAAAAGCCCCACATTACCCTGGTACGATTCTTCCTCTTAAGCTCTACTGTTCAACATGTTCTTATTTATCAAATTAAGAATTGCAAGTTTTGTGACTTTATAGATGATATGTAAGTAATAACAAGAATTCCTATACCAATTCTTTCCCTCCTTGCTGTCACCACCCCTCCACCACCGCCGCCTTCCTCCTCGCTCACATCGTTTCTGGTGAAAATTTCCTTCCTACGTTTCCCTCACACTTCTTCTTCCTTAAATCTCCCGCCATCTGTGTCTACAAGTCTTACCGAAATGAGTCTCTCTTAAACAATTTTTGTGCAAATACAAAAGTGAGATGAAAAGATCTGGGGTCTCTTTTAGCAACGTTAAGAGAGAGAGAGAGAGAGGATAGTGCAAGACTGTGAGTTTCTCTCACCCTAGGGGTGACGCTCTCACTGGGCGCCTTGCACATCTAACCTCTCTTCATCAGATTACTTCTTGATTTATTCACCACTCATTTAGGTTTCATCTATTGGATTTTTATGTTGGCTAATCCATCATCCGTGCTTCGATTCTTATGGATTTTCAGTGGATTTGCAAAGTTTTTGAGAGGTTTCTAGTTACTACTAGATTGGAAATAAATGTAAAATGGGATCCAAGGGCAGACATCGGAAGTCGCCAAAAAATGGTTTGAAATTTGATTCTAAAATGCAAAGAAAAACCCATGATAGTGTGAGAGGTTGAAAGAAGAATCATGCGTAGATTTCATAAAGGGGCATATCTGTGGGTGTAGGTTGTGCAATGCTAGTTGATACAGAAAAGAGATTGGGAGTGGACAATGTTGCGGCAATTTTAGATGCTAGAACAGGATCTGCGGAAGGTAAGTGCATAAATCAGGTGCCATGTGAGATGGTTGGGCATGCGAACTGTGATGAAGTAATGGGTATAGGTAAGGGTATGCACACTAGTAATGATGCAGCAGTTGGGGCTAGAAGGGGCTTCGATTTGAGTTGTAGGGTAATAGTGGGAGTAGGCGAGGTTTTGGAGGAGGAAGAAACTACATCCATGGAGGAAGGTGATGAGTCTGAATCTGAAACTGACGAAATGGATTCAACATCTTCGGAAGAGAATGGAGAGAAAGATAGCAGTGCAATGAAGGTGTTTGATGAATTGCCTGACTTACAAAAAAGAGGTACATGTGAGGCGGTGGTTGAGCAAAGATCAAACCCTTCAAAACCATCATTCGTTAGCTTGTTCAAGAACCATCGTGCATTAAAGCAAGGGATTCAATTGGAATTTGTGGAGGTTGGTGATATAATGACTAAGGATCTTGATGATATAGTACCTATTAAGAAAGAGTGGGGCTTTTGTCTTGTGGGTTGCATTAAGGGCAGATTCCTAGGTTTAAAGCAATCGAGGGATTGATAACTAAATGGAATGTCAAGTGTAAAGCATTACCACATGATCAAGGGTGGGTTATTTTCCAATTTGACAATGATGAACACCGTACCAATGGATTTTCCTTTGATTATAAGGAATTTGTGGAGGTACCGATTTAGGTGCAATTGCCAAATGTGCCTCTTGAATTATGGAATGAAAAAGGATTGGAAAAATTGGGATCACTTATGGGAAAACCAATATATACGGACAAAGTCACAAGTATGAAGTCCCGAATTAGTTTTGCGAGAATCCTTGTAGAACTTGATGTATCAAAAAGACTCGTGACCTCACTTGAAGTTGAGTTACCAGGGGGAGTATGCTATTTGCAGAAGGTGGTGTATGAGACCTTTCCAAACTACTGCTATTTTTGTAAAAAAATTTGGACATAATCGCTTTAATTATAAGACTGTTGCAAAGGAAAAGAGGAAGGAGGTGAAGACTGATAGAAATGAGAGTGACAAGCAAGGGATGATCATGGAGGAAAGGCAGATTGTAGGGTTGGAAAAAGAAGTGGAGGATGGTACAGGTTTGGTCCAGCAATGCATGCACCTAGGTGAAGCCAGGCTAAGCTCTAGAGGGAAACAAGGGCAATCGGAAGAGGGTGAGATGCTCCCAAGCACAGGTAAAGTAGCATTGCAGACAAGCATAGGTGAGGGACTAGTGCACCATGCCGGCGCGGATAAGGAAACAACGTGCCCAAGAGCTGCTGGGTAATAGTGCAGGCCAGTTTGAGCAACATTACAGACGGAACATCGCAGCCCACTACTAGCATGACACTAATATGCAATGCAGCCCTTAGGGCAGTGATGAGAAGGTAAATGAACAAGAGGTGGATGTGGCCAAGATAACCAATGGAAAACGAAGAGCAATCGTAGGAGTGTGAAAAATAATAAAGTTAAAGAAAGTATGATATATACTGATAATCTTTTGAAGCAATATATTGGTTATGGTAATCATGTTATATGTGATCAAGGTGTGGTCATTCACGAAAATACCTATGGAAATAAAAACATGGATGGAGTTAAAATGCTTGGAGGAGACTAATCCTTCATAGGTGATAAATGAGGATCTTATTTTGGAATGTCCGGGGTTTTAATATTGCCTCAAGACAAAATTGTGTTGTTGACCTTCTTAGACAGCACGGTTCTCATTTTATTGTGTTATTGAAACAAAATTGTCATTGGATAAGCTTAATTTGGTTATGAAGAATAGGTTCCTGGATGGAAGTATTCTCATAATTTTGATGCTATAGTTGGGGGAGGATGATCATTATGCGGATCCTTTTTTTGTTCGATGTGATATGTTAGATGTTGGAGAACAACATATACATTGTCATATTTAGTGCCTTGTATCTTAGACTGTATTTATCTCAACATTTGTTTATGGATTGTATAATGTCACCAAAAGGAGAGAGTTTTGGCAACATTTGATGGGTTTTGGAGAAGCCATGACCTTGCCTTAGTCCATCTGGGAAATTTCAATTGTGTTTGCTTGGCAAGTGAGAGACTTGGATGTAAACCACCATCAGCTTATTTGCTTAAGGATTTGCTTGACTTGCGAATTGCACTTGGGTTAGAGGATGCACCTTCTATGAGGGAATTCTTCACTTGGCATAAGAATAATCTTTGGGCTAAACTTGATTGAGTTCTTATTAATCAAAATTGGGGGAATACTAGTTTATCTTATAATGCGATGTTCTTGGATATGACTGCAGAATCTGATCATTGTCTGGTTATGGTGGATTTCATCCGACTTAATTATAGAGGTACTAAGCTTTTTAATTTTTTTTAATATATGGATTGGTCACCTAAACTTTGAGACTGTCATTGCTAGTAGTTGGGATAAAGATGTTGATGGGTGTGCTCAATATATTTTATGTTCGAAGTTGAAATCTTTTAAGTATCCTTTGAAGTCGCTTAACTCCAATGCTTTTGGCCATATTTCTTCGAGAGCTAAGGATGCTAAGGTAAGCTTTAAATATGCTTATAAGGCTTCCCTTAACAATCTTATTGATTTAGGTCTTCTGAAGCTTGTCAAAAAGAAGAGAAAAGAGGTAAATTTTTTGTTGGAGGCTAAGAAGCATTTCTAGCAACAAAAAGCAAAGTGTAATCATATTATAGAATCCGATAGGTGCACCATATACTTTCAAACGGTGGAAAAAAGAAAGGGCTTGAAAAATTCTATTTCTTTTATTATTAGAGGTGATGACACTCCAAGTAATTCAATTGAAGAAGTTGCTGTCTGTTTTGTGGATTTCTTTAAAAGGTTATTTGGCACCTCGGATACCTTTAACAAAATGGAAAGGGATGTACTATTAAATGGGCCGAAAGTTGATGTATCTGCTTGTGAAGTTTTGGTTGCTCCAATTTTGAAGGATGAAATCAAAAGGGCACTTTTTGACATTGGGGATGATAAAGTACTGAGTCCGGATGGCTTTACATCGACTTTCTTCAAAATGCAATGGCATATTGTGGGAAGGGACTTTGTTGCAGCAATCAAGGAGTTCTTTGAAAATGGTCAACTTCTTAAGCAAACTAGTCATACCATCATTGCCTTAATGCCCAAAACTAAAAGAGACCCGAGGGTGAAGGATTTTAGGCCTATTGCTTGCATTAATGTCACATACAAGGTGATTACGAAAATATTGGTTAAAAGAATTTCTCCTTTACTTGGATCTTTGGTTGATTTGGCCCAAGCTGCTTTTGTGTCGGGAAGAACTATAGTGGATAATGTCTTTTTAGCACATAACTTGGTTAGAGGCTACGCCAGGAAGAGGATTTCTCGAAGATGCATGATCAAGCTGGACATTACTAAAGCGTATGATACTGTTTCTTGGACCTTTCTTGAGGATATGTTGATTAGATTGGGATTCCCATTACAGTTTGTGGGATGGACCATGGAGTGTGTCACTACGACATCTTTTTCCATATCCATTAATGGTGTCTTGCATGGTATGTTCAGAAGACAACAAGGTTTGAGACAAGGTGATCCCATATCCCTTACTTTGTTCATTATATGTTTGGAGTACCTTTCTAGGTTTCTTAAGATGAGAACTGTAAACTCTCATTTAAACTATCACCCAAAGTGTAATAAACTTGGTATTATGCACATTGCCTTTGCTGATGATCTTACATTGTTCTCGATAGGGGATTTTATGTCTATTAAAATTCTTATAGATGTTCTTAGAGATTTGGAAGGGATGTCGAGACTGAAGGTTAGCCCTTCCAAATCTAATATGTATCTTGTAGTAGTATATGGTAGAGACCGAGAGGATATTATAGAATTGGTTGATTTTCCATTAGGACCATTTCCAGTTCGTTATTTGGGCATTTCATTGGCTCCGTTGAAAGTTTCAGTGGCCCAATTCTCCTCTCTAATTGAGACTATTGAGGGTTATCTTAATAACTGGAATGCTAAAATGCTTTCGTATGCTGGATGCCTTGAGTTGATTAGGGTGGGAATACAAGGAGTATAATCATTTTGGCTCCAAGCGTTTCCAATACCTATCACCATATTAAACAGAATGACCTCTATGTCCAGGTTGTTCTTGTGGGGAGGGAAACATTATAAGGTGGCCTGAGATGATATTTGCTTGCTAAGGGAAGAAGGTGGCTTGGTTTAAAAAATTGTAGAGTTTGGAATGTTGCACTATTATCATAGGTTCTTTGGAATATTCATTCCAAAGCTCACACTCATTGGGTTCGATGGATACATGAGGTATATTTAATGGGGAAATCTGTTTGGGATTAAAAACCTTCAAATAGAGATTCACTTTTGATGAAGATGTTTGCCTTTTTTAGAGATTCTTTGATTGAGAACCTTGGTGGAAGGGAAAATGTCGTGTGGGGACTTCAAAAGATGTGCATAAATGAAAGACTTTCTTCAAGGAAGGTGTATGAGTTATTACGTATGAAGCAAATAAAATGACCATGGATGCCTTTCATTTGGAAGAATTACATTCATTCAAACTTCTCCTTTATTACTTGGCTTAGTTTTCGTAATAAATTGCCAAACAAAGATAATTTGATGTTTCTAGACATAGATAGAACATGTAGTTTATATGGAGTTGAGCAGGTTAAGGTGACGCATTTGTTTTTTACATGTTCATTTTTAGGTACAGTCTGGGATACAGTTCGAGGATGGCTTGGATTAACACAGGGGATGTCTACATTGCCTAGTGCTATTAAATGGATCCGTAAAGACTACACTAGAGCACATTTGAGAAATAAGGCTGTAAGACTGACGTTTTGTTGCATCATCTACACTTTGTGGAAGATAAGGAATGAAATTATTTTAGACTCTACTTCTTTTACGTGATTTGATGTAGTATTTAAGATAAAGACTATGATTTATAAGATTTTGTATAGAATGTATCTTGAACTTTGATCACTTTTTGATATTATTGTTCTAGTTGGATTGTTGTGATGTTTTGATTTACTTCTTTTAGTTGGTGTATGCCCTATTGACCTTGTATATAACTTTTTTGGATTAATACTAATTTACCATTCATCCAAAAAAGAATAGAATTCCTCTACCAAAATTTTGAACAGACTGATTAATTCTTTCTAATAAAATTCCCAACTATGGAAAGAAATAATTCTTCTAACATCTCTCTTTCATGACATTTATAAAAACTTAATGTTAAAGGAATAGAGAGGGACTAACATATACATTCTACATGTAGGAATTGAACATTTAGAGGGAAATATGTTCGAAAGCGTTCCAAAAGGAGATGTCATACTTATGAAGGTATTAACTTTTTCTACTATTTACTATTTTTCTATAACAAACAAATCCTTTTAACAACTATGTAAATGAGATTTGATAATTAACATCCTAATTTGCTTTGGCTAGTTTATACTTTATGGTTAGAGAGATGATCATTGTCTAAAGTTGCTAAAGAACTGTTACAAATCCATCCTAGAGAAGGGAAAGGTTGTTGTAGTGGAATTAGTTAATCCAGTTAAGGTTAAGACAAGTGCTATTGCTAAATTTATCGCACAACTTGATGTGTTTTTAATGACTCAATACCCAGGAGGGAATGAACGAATGCAACATGAATTCATGGCATTGGCAACTGGAGATGGATTTTGAGGAATTAATTACATATGCTCTGTCTTCAACTATTAGGATATGGAATTCTATAAATAGAAAACGCACACCAAATCTTTGGTGCCCATGTGGGTGTTCTAACTCTGTTCCAGTTAATTTTATATTTATGTAGATCTTATATAAATGTGTAGTTGAGATTTAATGGAACAGAGTAGGAACAGATTTACGAGAAAGAAGATCTGGTCCTAAATGTTTTGTTTATGAATCTTAGGAGGCGTGTTGTGTATTTTGTAATTTTCTAAAATATAAGGTTCTGCTTATGACATTTTTAAAGAAAAAAAGAGTTTTCTCTTTAATTCTTGAAAAAATCCAAATCCAACAAAAACAGGAAAAGACCTCAATTTTTAGTCTTGTTATTTCCTTTTTCTCGATAAGAAAAATAATAAAAATCTAACTGCATATGAATCTTAACAACACTGTTCAACATGCATCGACAATGGAGAACACAAGTTTCAAATTTTAATAATAAACAATTGCATGGTAGACACGAACTAGCGATGACAAAAGGGGTTAAGAGGTTTGTACAACCTTAAATTAATGAGTTTAATTTGAATTGATTAGGTTTTGAATTTAATTTAAAATTTTTAGCTTATAGTTAAATTTAGAGTAGAGTTTTATATACCTATCGCTTTTTAGGCTAATGCATTATTAACGAGAACATATATCATAAATTGATTGCCCACTAAATCAATAACTAACTATTCATATGAATTATGGACCCAATTTGTCTAGTATGAAGCCTTAGGGTTATGCCACTTATGTTCGCAATTCCTTTGATAAATATAGTAACGAAGAGGTAAAAAGATTATATTTATCAAACACTCAGAGTACTAAAAAAAGGCATGTGTTCATTGGTGATTAAGAAACAAGTGGGAGTGTAACTGAATTTAAATCAAAGGATGCCATGTTTTTTTAAAATGAGTTTCCTAATAGGAGAGAAATAAAGGAAGATTTTTCTTTGTATGAATTGGAGGATCCATATAACTTAAATACTCTTAGTAAGTTACCAAATCTTTCAGAAGATTTACCAAATCAATTTAATCCTAGTGGAAGCAATACAAGAATTGATGTCAACTCTGATTCAACCCAAATGTAGTGTTTGGGGTAACATACCACATTGTCATCTTAAGATTGAGGGCATGGTTATAAGTAGCCAAGCTTACCTAATTTCCTCACAAGATGGAGAAGTGTTGGCCCCGGGTCTTGGTTCTTATTTCACGGCAATGAAATACCAAAATTAGGGGGGGTTTAAAAAATTAAAAATAAAAAGAAAATAAAATAAAATAGCATAAAATAAAATAAAATAAACATGAAAATAAATTTGATTAGGAGTCGAACTACTAAACAAACAAATTAATTAATTAAAAGAGGAGCCAAAGAGGTACACGGTTATCCATTAAAACGCATGATCATACGTTAAATGCATAGCCTGTGCGTTTATTCTCATGATCGTGCATTAAACAATGGACGACCATGTATTAGAAAATGCATAGCGAAGAACACAAAAGTCACGATCGTGCTTGTGCATGATTGCCACATTCATGAAAAATTGGGGTTGTCACTCCAACTGCATACTCCTACTTCAATTTATCATAACTTTCAATTTCGAAGTCTAAAAATTTCAAACTTTATGTTGTTAGAAAGCTAAAAGAATGATCTACAACTTTCATGAAGACAACTTTGTCAAATTCTGCCTAAATCAATACAGTTTATTCATTGAAGTTTTAGAATACATTTTTATCCCCTTTTTCTCTCATTTGTCAATATACATTCTTACAAAAATAAAAGACTCGAATCTAACAAACACAATTCATACATATAAGACTCCCACTAAAAACAATTGCTTCAGCAAAATCTATTCAAAAGTCCTCAACAACTATCAATTTTATTTCCAACCTCAATTGACACTTAACAGAGAAGAAATTTCTGCATAAATACAAAAGAGAAATTCTTCAACCCTTCTTTCATTCATTTCTCTATAAGACAGAGTTTTATCTCTCAGATATTACAGAGTTTATACAACTTTAATTACACTTTAAGAGTCAACACAGTGGCATAATCCAAAAATACAACATGTATGCATGATTAAAAGGCTACCTAAGGTATTCGAACTAACTTAGTTACAAAAGATAATAATAATTCTTAGAGTCTACCGAAGATTTTGCAAGGTTTAATAATCTGCTGATTCTTCACTTGAAGAGTGAAAAATAGTAGGGTAAGCTGTGAAACTTAGTGGCTAATACGGTTATAGCCATTAGCGACGAACCACACACACAACCAAACATATGCATAAATTTATATCACATATAAATATAACAATCGGATTATTCATAGTACGAGCTCACAGATAACATATTATTACTTAAATCAAATAATGTATTTTTCAATCATCAAAACATAGCATTTTGTCATATAACATGTTTAACAAATTAAAGTGAAATGCACACATATAATGGCTTGAGAGAATCCCATGGAACAAAATGGTGAAACTGAAGTTCACACCATGAACAAAATGGGCCCATTTTTCGAAGCTCATATGCCATAAGCGGGTAGTCGGGAGAAGGATATAAGTCAACATGCACGTGACGAACGAAATGGTATCTCTCTTGCCCACACAAGCAAATTTTTACATATTTCATATCACATTTTCATGCTTATTAAATTTTCTGTTTTTCATCAATACAAAATGCAATATCTTTCAAAGTAAACATAATATCAAATTCACATAACATTTTTCCCATATTCACAATGATAAAAAGCAAGCATTTAAGTACACATACAAGTAAAGAATTCAGCTCATCAACATAACGACTATAAACGTATTACCCATCTATTTACTTGTAATTACTTCAAACTTAAGTTTGTTCTTCCTCTTACTCTCAGCTTCGAGATTCTTGATTCCCTTCAAACAAACATAGTTTTCATCCAAACAACATATAAGAATAGAACTTCCCTAAAGCTCTACTATCTAACAATAAGCTTTATCTAGAAGAATTAAGATACAGTTAGAAATCCATAAAGATCTAAGAAAATGAGTTTCTTAGTTCTCTTCTTTCTCTCTTCATTATCAACATAAAACCTACTTTCACTAGTTTCTTCTTCTACTAAAACAAAAAGAAAAGATAGGGAATACCTAAAAATTTTTAGCCAAACCCTTTTTCTTTCTTCTTCTCCCTTTTTTTTCTTTCTTTCCTTCTTCTTCTTTCTATGCTTCGGTTTCTCCTTCTCTTCTTCTAGTTTCTTCTATGACTTTCTCTATTTTTCTTTCTTACTATCCATGACTCTCTTCTCTTCTTTTCTTATTTCTTTAAGACAAACTTTTAATCTTTCAAACTTACCCCTTCCACTTTTAATCTAATTCCTACTAACTCCTTACTTTATTTTAGTATTTCCAATTAATACATGCAAACACATATACTAACTCCAAAAATTTCTAATCCAAGAATTCAAAATTTTTATTCAGAAATTCTAAATAGTGTTATATAAGATTTCATTAAGCTATCGTTTCATATGTTTTTATAATGATTGATGAAGACCACTATGTATATATAAAGAAATCCGATGCAAAATTTAGAACAATGTCACCTTATGTAGATGACATTTTATTAGCCAATAATGATAAGGAATATTTAATAACTATTAATAAATGGTTATCCTTTCATTTTAAGATGAAGGACAAGTGTGAGGTTGCATATATTATTGGAGTTAAAATTAGAAAGAAGTTAATCTGAGAAATGTTTAGCTTTTTGACATGAGCAATATAATAAGTAAATTTCGAAACAATTTTCAATTTAAATTTATGGGCTTATAGATACTCTGATTGGTAAGCAAGATATATTAGCAAAGAAATGTGTCTTAAAACTCCACAAGAAAAAGAATATATGAAAAACATGCATTATTCTATAGTTGTTAGGAGCCTAATGTATGCCATGTTATATATATAGACAAATATCTACTTTGTTGTTGGAATAGTAAGCAGATGTCAATCAGATTCAGGAAGACTCAATTAAAAAGTTAAGAGAATATTGAGGTACCTTAAAGGAACCATGAACTATTCCTTTTGTTGCTAAGGAAGTGAATTGAAATTGAGAGGTTACATAAATGTTAAATGGGCAAGAGACTTTAGTAAAAGAAATTTTACTTTTGGATTTGTCTTTTTACTAAAAAATGGCACCATTTTATGGTGTAGTAAGAAGCAATCATGTGTACCCTTATTTACTATGGAACTTGATTTTGATACAAAAAGTAGTTTGGTTGAAGAGATTTTTGAATTATACAAAATCTTGTTTTGTTGAATTGTGATACTCAAACTACAATTTCATCTATAAAAGGCCTCAAAAGTCATATGAGAATGAAGCATATAAATACTAAATATAACTTTTATGAGATATTTGGTTGCAAAAAAGGAAGTGAATATGCAATATATATCTATATATAATAAGATTGTAGATCCTTTCGTCAAAGCATTGCCTAAAGATGTGTTTCAGATGCACACAAGATCCTTAGGTTTACGAAAATATTGATGTCCTAGTGTACCAATGAACTAATATGTAATGATTTCCCATTATAATAAATGCCATATTTTCCATCATTTGTAGTATAGTTCAAAGATTCAAATATATAAATGTACTCATATATTCGTGTATAAATGTATTAAGATAAATGTATGTTGGATATAACATATTGGCATTCTCACACAAGCAATTGCCTTTATGACTTAGTTGTGCATAAAGATGAGTTTATTTCAAGTTAAATAGATGTTGATATGCCTAAATGGGAGATCAAATTTGAAATTTAATCACCTTAATAAATCTTCAAGATGAGAATAAAAAATAAATATTAATGGTGACCAAAAGTGAATGCACACTATAGTTCACCTAATTTATCTTTGAAAGCTAGTTAGAGTCCTATTTATAAAGATATAAGTAGAGATAATGGACTTAAGTTAAACAGTGAGTATGTTTGTACTATCACCTGTATGATATTGTATATTTGAAAGTAAAAATAAGACATACACTCTAGGCAAAGAAGACTAGATATTATACATACTATGTGAGAAAAATCAATCTATAAGGGTATTAGAAGATTTCACCTCTACTTCCTTATTGTGTTAGATCCTTTAGATAAGTAAATCTCAATATTATTTATACCCCTTGACTATTAAATTATTTTGAAAATTCTAGTTCAATGTTACTATCTTGGAATGCTACCAATGACTGTGAATGATTCAGTTTATTAGGACATATCTAAAAAACAATTGAACTAAGATAGGAAGGAATATAGTAGATGGGAAGCTCATAATTGTATGATATTTAGTTGTATTTATTGGTTAACTAATTATTATTTGATATATTAAAGAACAATTGTGAATACAAAGTTAAAGATAAAGTATTAGTTAATATATCTAAATAGAGGGCTAAAAAGAATGAATATGACAAAGTTAATCTAGAGTATAGCATACTTGCTTTACTTTTCTATACTATATATACCTAACAGTTGTATAATGGTGAGCTCTCCATATCTCGATGTATGTAGGTCGCACACCTTGTTTACCTATCTGAAACTTGCAGTGGAATAAAAGTGCTTATGCTATAGTCATAATATTTAGTTTAGTACCCATTATGTGTGAGTGCGAGATATTAGAATTAGTCCCTCGATCCACCAATTATGGGTTCATAAAATAAAATATGAATAGAGGACTTGATCAAAATATTTTGCAATTAAGGGACTGAAATAAAAAAAGTTTAAAACTGATGTTTACTCCCTAAAAGGTAGTTATTTACCTATATCCTACTAAGAAATTGCTAATGGGTAGTTTTTCATTAGATAAAACCACTAAATCATGCATTCTCTATATGTTAACATTAGTATAGCACTTGAGAGAGATTGGCCTAAGAACTATTATATTTTGACTAGCAAAGGTGTGAAAATTAACTCTTTTTTATGGTAATTCGAGTTTGGCTTGCATTAATTGCATTTTACACTACATAAATAAGGTATATACTCCATATATCAATAAAATTTAACACTACCCTTAACAACCTTAACCTATAGAGTATATGGCTATTGTATTGTATGTATAAGCATGGAAGTGAAGGTGATAATCATATTTTATGAATGTATTTAATATGATAGTATAGTAATTAGTTACTCAAAATTATCTTTTAAAATATTTCCATCTATTTTGGAAACATCCTCTCTATTAGTTAGAGATATAATTGCATACTACTAGATCTCCCCAGATTTTGCATGTTAGCAGAATTTTTACTTGGCTATTATTGTTGTTGTCATTGTTTTCATTTCTTTTACAATAAACCTTAAATTAACTTCAGTAATGATTCAAAAGCATGAGTTGTCTATTAAATTGATTATAGTTATCCTATTATATTATGCATTAATTTATGTTTTAAAATATTATATTATTATAACTTGGAATTTTAAAATTGGAAGCTATAGGTAAAAGTGGTAATAATAGTGAAAAGGCTATCAAATAAATAAGATTAAAAATTATGGCAAAAATATATGAAATCAGTGATTAAAAACCCAAATATGTTTGGTTGGTTAAACTTTAAAAACTTTGAACTGATCAATTTTCTGATTTGATTTACTTTAATAACCTTGTTATTGTGATAGATTTTGAGGAGACTTGGAGAGAAATTGGATCGAATATAAGTAAGCCTATATATAACTAGAACATCATATCTTAACTCAAAACTTTGTGGCACTGAGTTATAAGTCTTATATTTGTATATAACTTACTTCATCTTTATGTCTGTTTTCGATGTGGGACTACTCACTTGTGAATTTCTAACATCTCCCCCTCATAAATGAATTTATACATATAAGACTAGCTCCCCCTTAACTTATAGCTCATGTAGACGTCGCCATCTTAGTTCTAATACCAATGAAGGTTTTTAAGGGGGTCTGAGGAGAAATTGGACTGAATCTAAGTGAACTCATATACAACCAAAATATCATATCTCGACCCAAAACTTTAAGGCAATAAGTTATGAGTCCTATTTTTATATATAACTCACTTTTTCATCAATATCAAACTAACTCCCCTTTAACCTATAACTCATACAGACTCCTCCAACTTAGCTATGATACCAATGAAGGTTTTTGAGGGGGCCTCAGGATAAATTTAACTGAATCTCATTAAGCCCATATATAACCAAAACATTATATCTCAATCCAAAATTTTAAGACAATGGGATATGAGTCCTGTCTTTATATATATCGCACTTATTCCTTATATCTCTTTCTGATATGAGATTACTCCACTTGTGATAGTTCAAAACAAATTACAGACTGTTAATCACCTGGGTTTTTTGTATATTGATCCTACTTATCCCATATGTTGGGTTATAGTAAAAACTAGGGACCATCTCTTCTTTACATGCCACTTCAATAACTTCATATGACAGAACGTAAAAGGAAAGTGTCAATGGTCTGATATGGGGCAAACTGTCACTGATATTATGCAGCATTTGTTTGCTCTGCATGCTCATCCTACACTTGATAAATGCTTATACTTTTTGTCATTGGGACTCAGTATATATATCTTATAGTGAGAACGAAACCTCAAACGTCTTGCTAACCAAATTTCAACTTTGGAGTCCATTCAATCTAACATTATTCGCCAGATCAGTAAGCTGTTGATCGTGAAGACCTTACACTTGTATTGCACTGCCACTGCCCTCTCTTCTCTAAACATATGATGTTTATTTTTATACATCATTGTTTTATCATTTTACAACTTCTACTAGTTTAAGTCCTTTACGCTATCATATAAGGCTTGTCATAGGTTAACCCCTTTCTGTTTTGATGATTAAGTTTTATTGTCAACATTTATTTATTAACACCATTTTTTCTTTTAAAAAATTATGTATTTTTTAATTGATTGAAACCTACTTATTGAGTAGTTCATACAATTAACATGATTATATATATACTCTGATTATTAGAAGGCATCATTCTAACCAAATTAAGTCTGACGTATATAAGTGTTTAAGATTTTTGTTTTATATGGTAAGTCAAGTAAGCAACGTTAATGAAAATACTAATGTTGGGTTAGAATAGAAAAAATTGAAAGTTTGAGTATTTAATTGTAACTTTTTAAGTTCGGACTATAATTGCAAAATTAACTAAAGTTTGAGATTTTTTTTATAATTAACCTATTTTTAAATTAATTGAAATCTAATTACCAAATAGTTCGTACAGTTAACCTGAATATATATACACTATGATTATTGGAAGGCATCGTTCTAACTAAAATAGAATGAGTTTTCTTTCCAATAACTAGTATTCTAAATTGCATAAGGAACTGATAGTATGTAACAAGCAAAATTTGTGACATTACCATATCAATAATCCATGTAGTGCTTAGAAGCTGGAGAACTGCAAATGTTATAAGCAAACCTGAGAACAATCTTCTGCTTGTGCACTTTAGAACTTATGACCGCATGCTTGCACATAAATAAGCGTCGATGCCATCCTCACAATTTTCCTCAAATATCATAAGAAAGAATTTGTAAAACTCCTAAACTAGTTGCTATATAATTTTTCTCCTGAAAATACATATATGGTCAACAAGAAGTTATGTCGAAGTATGAGATTTCAAGTCGTCCCTCGAAGTTGTACTATAAACATTCAATCACATAGTACATGTGAAAAATCAGCATCTATTTACATAGTGATACATATTTTTCTAAAACGTATTTATATAATTTAAAATTACTAAAAAATTGCATTGTGATATTAAAAATACTAAAAAGATGTTTTATAAAATTACTATTGAATTATTATGATATAATTTGTATTAAAAGTAAATCACAACAATTATACATGTTTTATTATATATTAAACAATAAAACATATAATAAATCCTGGCCCTGACGGCTAAATCCGAACAACATGCACTATCTATATGTATGAAGACCAGATGAAATCTGTAATGTCCACTATTAAATTTATATAATTTTGTAATTAATCTGATTTGTCTTTAGCTTTATAATTTAGTTAGTTATTTTACTTACGGTGAACTTATTGTAAAGTCGACATAACTTTACTATTGTTGATTAAATTATTCAACTTAATATATATATATATATCTTATTAACTTTAAATTATAGAAATACATCATGACACTACAACAAACATATTCTTTCTCAAGGAAAATAAAAGTCGCTAAAAAATGAGAAATCGTCTCGACGTCAAAATCATCGCTGAATTCTGTAGCAAAACAACATCCGCGACATTTTGCATAAGTCGTCACCAAAACTTGTTTGTGACAAAAATAATTCGTCAGTAAAAATTATTACCGACGATAAGGAGGAACGTTGTACATGGTTTTGTGTGACGTTTCTTTTTCATAGATAAAAGTTTTTTCCCACGAAATTATATTCGTAGTTATTTATGTTTGCTGATGATTTCATTTTGGTAACAGAATCCTTTTAGCTACTAAGTTTCTGTTGTAGTAAAATGTTTTTAGAAACGTTTCTATAAACGTATGTAAAAAATTTTTGTGACGAATTGGACTTTGGTTGCTAATAGGATTTTGTGACGATTGTGTTTTGGTAACAAAAAAGTTTTAGCTACGAAAACGTGTTTGTAGCAAAACCTTATTACCAATGTTATTTATATGTAGTTAATTAGTTTTTGTGACGAATTGTATACGGTAGCTAATAGTATTTAGTGAAAAAATTTAAATTTAATTTAATAATTATTATAATTGTTAAAAACAAATTTATTTTAATTTATTACAAATTTTAAGACTTTTTTTGACGATTTTTTTGATAGCTAATATTATTTAGTAACAAAATTTAATTTTGAAATTAATAATTATTATAATTGTTAAAAACGAATTCATTTTAATTTATTACAAAATTTAAAACTTTTTGAAATATTTAAATTATTTCTTCATAATTAATGTTAGTGACATATTTTGCAAATAATAATAAATTGAAATAAAATAAACATATAAAATGGAATGCATTGTATATAAAACAATATTTACACATCATTTATAAATTAAGAGTGTGCACCTGAGTCACTATCACTAACATATGCAGAACCTAGCATTTGTTTAACCAAAATTTTAAGCTTGCTAACTTCTTTTAGTCCACGATTTAACTTGTCTTCTGTACATTGTAATTTTGTCTTCAATGCTTGGTTTTCCTTTTGACGCACTGTCATATATGCTGGTCCTGATGAAGAAGCACCAACAGGCTTAGGGCTATATCCAAGACCTTCGATATAGCTCGATCGTGTACCAAGGACATTGTTGCAAATGTCATCAACATTGGCCTAATTTCCCTTAGCCAATGATGTCTACAACAACTCCTGCATCTTTTCCTACAATGTCAAGTAGAAAATCGAGTTAACTAAAAAATTATTAGTTAATATTATATAGAAAAATAAATTGGAATATTAATTTATTTGTACTTACATAATTACTTTGTGCCTTTTCAGACGTCCAGCCTTGACCCTCCTTGTAGTGTGTGTACTTGTACAGAGTGATCCTGTCACACTCTTGCCCTTGGAGTTTTGTTTGATTCAATAATATGAATTTAAAAAATTATAACTAACTCGAATTTATTGTATTACAAAATAGAATAATAAATTAAAAATGTTACACTTATTAATTCTTGTCGGACAACGACAAATGATCTGAAGCCGATGATATGAGGAGTTTTCATTAAGACTCTGTTGGCCTTGGCTTTAGAACACTTTTCCTAAATTAAGAGATGTAGTTATGAGATCTATAAACATAATTAATGGAAGAAAATATGAAGAGGACAAAAACGAACCTGAACCTTCGCTGAAGCCCAATAATCACACAATTTATTCCAATTTTCTCCAGTCTCCTGTTCCGGCACATGTCTCCTTGCCTTTTCATCGGAAGGAAAAGAATGATAATATTTATGAAGTCGATATTAGTGATCCTTCGCCCTTTGTTTCAACAATGAACTAACACTGCTTGAAACCTTAAGCGTGTCGATATCAACGATATTGAGCTTCATCTATAGAAATACATATTAGATAAGTTATTAATTGAATTAAGTAAAATTTCCATACATATAATGAAATGAATAGAAATATTACCGAAACTTTATCTAAAGAATCTTACAGCAAGTTGTCTTCCTTCAATTACCTAACATGCTGAAGGCAAGGTAACTCATTCCAAGCAACGATGCCCAGCTCACTGGCTAACTTTGCAGCTTGGATCTTATCCACTGGGCACCCTTACGTCGGGTCAATCGTCATTGACAACTTAGATTCATTGCAACATTCATTCGTTGCAACATTCATTCGTTGCAGCTTAACTCTTAAGAACATAACGTATAATTGTAATTGTAAAGTAAGGTTAACTTTTTATGAAAAACTACGCTTAATTAACATAACTAAAACATCAACAACATAAAGCAATTATTTTATTAACATTTGAAATAATATAAACAATGAAACTTACATTCAATCATTATGATCAAGATGAAGAAAATCATCATCATTAAGTACATTATCGGGAGATTCTTCGTCACTAATATATTCTAGCAAAGCATCGTCATGGTCATTGAAGTCATCCTGAGTATAGTCTTCATCTGTTTGTAAGATAAGATGGGGTTGGACTTCATCCAGTTGAATTATGTTGGGCTCAATATATTTCTTATGGAATGATGATATATCTGTATCTTCTACTGGAATACCTTCATTATTGATCTCCAATCTAATATCTTGATAGACTTTATCAACATTTTCATCTAATTCACCAATATCCCTTTCACAAAAATCAAAGACATTCTTTTGTTGAAACTTTCGAACAACCTTCCAATGGCGAACCAACATAGTATCGTTGACGTAGAAAACTTGTTTGGCTTGAGTTGCAAGGACAAAAGTATCATTATCATACCATGTCTTATTAACATTTATGCTAGTAATATGCTTGTTCACTCTCATGTCAGTTAGATCAAACTATTTGCATTTAAGTAGAATAACCTTCTTGTCCTTGATGTAGTGTAACTCTATAATTTTAGATAGGACACCATAGAAGTCAATGATTTCGTCGTCATTACATCCTTCAACAACAATCCCACTATTTTTACTTCGAACTCGACTATCTCGATCTTCTATGTGATATCGCACCCCATTAACAATGCAACTTGAGTATTTCTTCCCGCATATATGAGGCCCACATGCCAAATTATATAATGCTGTTGTCGTTTCTTGCACGTTATGGTTATGTAACTGTATCATCTGTACAACAAATTGAAAATAAATATGAGGATCTCATCATATTGTTATATTTTCATAATTTGTAATTAGTATAACAACTTACTCGATTTCTAAACCATAATATAAACTTTTGCCTATGTCTTTCTTTAACATTAACTATCCTTTTGCTTCGAATTGTAGCCTTATGCTCTCTATTGAAAAAAAACACAGTAAAATCTCAGAGTTAATGAAGAAAATTGTAATATGATTGTTTGAATGAAAAGGAATATACATACTCCATATATGTATCGACATTCTCACAATTGTTCAAAATATACTAATGGGCAATTTCGAATTCGTCTTTACTTAACTCGATATATTTACCCGCACCAAGTGACCTAACTTTTTGGGAGAAAATAGACAACCCACCATCGTCATTGAAATCAAAGTTACGTTCTGGTTTATTAAATCTCGTCTCCATATCCGTTAAGTGCATTAAATAAAAAGTCAAGCATTCATTTTCTATTTAAGTCTTTGCAATAGATCCCTCTGGTCGAGCTCTAAGCATAAAAACCTGAACATAAACAATTAATAACTTACGAATTGTTACAAACAAATAGCATAGGAAAAACTTGGTCAATTTAATATGAATTACCTTTCAATAAAAAACATCCATTGAAATTGAACCGGTCTACTAAGTTTTGCTTCGTATGGTAAGTGAATTGCCAAATGGACCATAACATCAAAAACAATAGGAGGAATAATAGTTCAAGCTTACACAGAATCAATGCTATGTCTTTCTCCAATTTATCAAGCTCCTGAACTTTAAGTGTCTTGCAACATAATTGCTTAAAAAACTCTCTGAGTTGACCCAAAATAAAGGACATATCCTTCGGAAAACACCCATGTATTCTGACAGGAAGTAGTCGTTGCAAAAGTACATGACAATCATGACTTTTCAACCCTGATACTTTTCCCTCTTTAACATTCACACAACAGTTTATATTAGATGCATACCCATCAAGAAATTAATTGATTGGAGGAACTGATAAAATGCTTGTTTCTCACTTTTTGATATGTTGTAAAAAGAAGGGGGAATAAAGTATGATCTATCATCTCTTCTTCTCAAATGCAAATCTTTTCTAATATTCATGTCTTCCAAGCCTAGTCTAGCTTTTATAGTTTCTTTGGATTTCCCATCAATTCCCATAACAGTCCCTAAAATGACCTCACAAACATTCTTCTCAATATGCATGACATCATGATTGTGCCTCAATAGTAAATCTTTTCGATATGGCAAGCTGAAAAATATGCTTTTTTTAGTCCAATTCAGTTCAATATCATTTCTCTTACGCTTTCTATTACTTGGGTGTTTGCTAGGTGTAATATCAACCAAATGTGACAGTTGGTAAACAATGTCATCACCAGACAACTGATCGGAGTTTTACCCAACTCAACTGTGCCATTAAACTATTTACTTCTTTGCTATCTCTGCCCATGTTCCAAATAACGAAGATGACCCATATAACATATTTTACTTCATATTCGTGTTGACTATGTTTGATGATTATAGACAGGACAAGCCATATACCCTTTAGTTCTCCATCCTAACAAATTCACATAAGCTAGGAAATCATTGACAGTCCACATTATAGCAGCACGTATTGTAAATGTGTCACCTTCAACAACATTAAAAGTTTCTAATCCATATTCCCATAGATTGTTTAAGTCATCAATTAATGGTTGCAAGTAAACATCGATGCCTTTACTAGGAGTAATAGGTCTTGGAATAAGCAAAGACAACAACATAAAAGGCTCCTTCATACACTTCCATGGAGGTAAATTGTATGGGGCTAAAATTACCGGCCACATGCTTTATGAATTACTCATATTACCGAAAGGATTAAATCCATCTGAGGCCAATCCAAGTTGAACATTACGACAATCTTGTCCAAACCATGGGAACTTTCTATCAAGCTCTTTCCATGCCATTGAGTCAGCTGAATGACGCATAATGTTATCATCAACGCGTTTCTCTTTATGCCACCTCATATCTATGGCTTTTTTTGTTGATATAAACAACCTTTGTAATCGTGGCTTAATAGGAAAGTATCGAAGGATTTTCATCAGTATCTTTTTCCCTCTCCCATCATCCACCTGCCACCTTGATGTACCACAAATAGGACACTCCTGAAGTTCTTTACTTTCCTTCCAATAAAAAAAAAGTCATACGAATTGAAATATATCCCAATCCAAGGTCCATTAATAGTTTCTTTGCATCCTAGTAAGATTTTGGTAGGTTATGTCCCTTAGGTAATGCATCGTTTGGTAAGTCAATTAATATGTCAAACGACTTTTTACTCCATTTATTATAAACCTTCAAATGTAACAACTTCACAACAAATGAGAGTTGAGAAAAATTAGAGCATCCTGGATATAATTATTCTTGAGCAACTTTCAATAACTTCCTAAAATTATCTTCAGACATACTACCAATTATGTTAGGCATTCCTGTTTCATTTATAGTCTCCATATAATTCTGACAATTGTCTAACATTTCATCAATCCCATCAACACCATCATCATTCACATCACAATCATCAACATCATTATTGTAACTCCCATCATAAGATGTACTGGCACTTCTACTAAAACTTGCTTCCTTACATTCACAATGATAAAGCCATGGACTATTGAATTTTTCAATGCCTCAGATGAGCAAGTGATTATATAGCACATCTTGACTTTGAAAGTTCACATTTAAGCAATCAATGCATGGATAATGAATACTATAATCTTCACGCATTTGATCCTTTACAAATTGCATAAAACTCTTAACTCCTTCTACATTCAGTTGACCATTTTCGATAAGACATCCAACTCTTATCCATTTAGCTATACAATACAAGAAGATAACAGAGTTATAATATGCATTTTTTGTTTTATGTTAGGTTTAAAAAACCTATGTTTAATATTACACGCAATCAACAACGTTGTTTCAGTTCATACGCAATAATTAAGTAAACAATTTAAAACAAAATGGAACGATAACCGATATATAAAAAAATGAAGGTTATTAGTAATTCGCATACCCGAAGATGTATAATTGCATGTGATTGTTGACTCCAAGAAAAAAGAGAAACACAGAATCTACAAAATAGTATGGTCATAGAATTGGTGAACAACATATTCTATTGTAAATAAATTGAAAACTATGAATTAAAGGTTAAACGATCAACAACAA
>JAOQML010092335.1:0-23162 GCA_027568935.1 Erythroxylum urbanii
TTAGCATCTTAAACGTTGGTTGGAATGAGGTAAGCAACGTCCTGAAGTTCTTGTTATCAACAATAGAGAGTAGTTGTTCATCTCCAATGATCATCTTAGTTATCAAAACCTTTGATATGTTGCTATTATAAACTACGTCAATCATTTCATTATTCCTTCTCAATAAGTTAGAGATAAAGAATGCTTAATCTCCTAATATCATCTTCCTTTATTGCATGGCTCCATTATCATTTCAAATGAGAGGTTACACCTTTAAAACCACTAGTTACTATCTTATAATAATACTTATATTTAGCCTTTTCAACTTCATCTCTTGATCTAGTCTTAGTAAATTGATCATACAGATCACTTCTTAATGGACTTATTCTTTCAACCTAAATCATTTATTCAGTTGGTATATTGGCAGACTATCTACTATCAAATCAAAGCTCTCCATTAAAGGAATATGCTCATTCATCTAAAACAATCAACATATATGAAAATGATGCACATATTTTAATTCATAATTCCAGTATTTCTCATTAAGCTTTGTCTACGTATCTCTCTTCCTTCGTCTCGTTCTTCGAATCTCTCAATACCTCACTAGGGATTTCAAATTTTACTGAAGTGAGTACTTTGTCAAAAGGCTCTCCTAGGCTCCTGCATCTGCCTTATAATTATATATTTATACTTTGGATGCTCTAGGTTAAAGTCGAGGTTGAAACGGATCAAAAAATCTTACGAAACTCGAGTTTTTGCTTCAACCTGATGCAGGCCACGATTGTGGCATTGCCTACTATGATTGTGGCCAACGCGTAAACCTTTCTGTCATAATCGTGGCTCAATATGCACGATCGTGGCCTAAATGGAAGCTCTCTATCATGACTGTGCACGAAGTGAACAATCGTGGGCTAAGTCTTTGGCCCAAAACTTCTCGAATCTTCTCCTTTCTTTACCATTTACTATGAAACACTAACAAACCCATCAAGGTACATCAAAAATATATCAATTAAGCTCAGAGACTCATACTAACCCATAAAAAACAGTTAAACACATAAACTAACACAATTAACACATAAACACACACTCAACACTCAATTTAACACTAAATACTTAACAAATTAAACCAAAAAACATAATGCAATTGACAACTATCAACATCCCCACACTTAAACGTGACAACTATCAACATCCCCACACTTAAACGTTTACTTGTCCTCAAGTAAACAGAACAACAAACACAAAAAACATGAAGAACACAATGAAAAAATGAGAAAATGGCTACAACTTTATGAAATAAATTTAATCTTGGACACAATCTGACAAGTTATAACTAATCATTAACCGGCAAAATCTATGTCTAAAGGCTTTGAACTAAATGTATAGCTTAATCGAGATCTAAGTGCTAATTTAATTACCGTTTTCAATTGTACACACATTAATAATTCCTTAATCCTTCAGACTCTGTAACTATTCCTAAGTACATTTTTATAAAAATTCAAGCTTATTACAAGTCTGGTAGGTTTTTATTAAGAACACACTTTTTTTATTTAATAAAAACACGGACTTAATCTTTTACTCGGAGGTAAACATTGGTGATGAATTTTGATCTGGTTACTCAACTAAATCATTTATTAATAGCTTGGTTAAAACATCATTATAAGCTTTTGACACGAAGGCATACATTTGTGATATGTGTCGATCCAGTTACTCAGCTATTATCACGTTTTTAAGTAACTATTAGCTTTATTCATAACATGAAGGTCAGCAGAATAGTAATTTATTATCAAAACATTTTTTATGCCTACCTTATTGTTTTTAGCTTTTTGTTTTCATGAAAAATACTAGTTAAGCTACTTCAGTTAAAGGGTCTTAAATTATGAATGAATGTGACAACCTGGAGGGTGCTAAATTTACACGAAGTCCTAATTAAGCTCTATATTTATCCGAAGACCTTAGTTCACTAATTTTTTGAGCTAATGATCATTCACAACTTACTAGACTATGTTCAAAATTAAACAAGTTTCACTCATCTAAGCCATTGACACATTCAAACAATTCACACAATGCAACCTAATAACTATCATACAGTATTCAAATTCACATTCAAAAGTTAAAAAAACACAGAAATCCCTCCCCACACTTTAACAACACATTGTTCTCAATGTGAGAAGGAGGCACACATCACATAAGATAAGTAACGACAAAACAAAAATTAAAGTGACAGAAAACAAATAAAAATAAACATAAAAAGAAAATATAACTGGAGGTTAATTTAAAAAAGAAAAATTGGGTTAGGTATAAATCCTAAGGAGATGGAGGTGTTGATGGTGTTGGAGGAGGCAAATGAATGCCCTAAGACTCAAAATACTGATGTATCCGTTAGATATCCCAGCTCTGGCATCTTTGTGTACACGCCAACTCCACAAGTGGTCTTGTTAGTCTCAGTGATTGTGTCAAAAGCCTTCTTCCAACCTTGTTGTGTTCTTCCTCTTCTTCCTCCAAGTCTTCACTAGTGGATTCCTCTTGTGCCTACCGAGGTGGCACTGAGCTTGAACTCGCCTGACTTTCCCTGATCTGAACATGTGTCTTTTAGCTAATGTCCGTAAGTTCCATGTTTGTGGAATGGATGATCTGATCCCGAAATAAATGATGATGGTTAAGGAAGTCAAGGATGTGAACTGTTAACCCCCTCCGTTCCACACCAAAATGTAGTGTCCCACTCACTTCCATCATATACACGTACACCCTTCAGATGAACGTGCACATACTCGACAGAAATGGCATGCTAACTATCTCACTTTTAATATATCACATGGCATCATAATTAAAATCACAATTAACATAATGTCTAAATCCAAAATCTCTACATTTCATTTCACAAACCATAATTTACAATGTAGCCTGATATCCATCATTAATGTTTATACAATATCAATCTATTAGGGTCACAACTCTGTCTACAAAATATGCTACATTCATGAGAATTTAACAAAAACTAAGACTAATCCTTCAGTCCTAGCTGACTGACCTTTGAGCCATGTTTTTCTATCCAAAAGTTGTGCCAAAAACTCCTCTAAGAAGTCTTAAGAGCTAAGGCATCGTTCTTTAGAACCTGACAATGTCAACATTGTAATTTTGTTGAGTTTTGCGAACTCAGTTGAGTAACCATCCTCAATGGTTCACTCTTGCCATGCAACACACAATTTATATCATCATATAATTCATATCATCTTAATTTTCATCATTTAATATCATAAAACACTTTGTACATAATTGTCCCATTTCAAAAATCCATACATTTCATCATTTCATTATGATCATGCAAGACATATTCATCAATAAGCATTCATACATTTCATTTAATACAAGTTCTCAAAACATTGTAATTGCTTAAGTTATTCATATGACAAGTGTATACAATGTTTATGAGACTCAAATTTATTTATTGCGTTATTATGACCGAGTGCCTTTTTCACTATCCCGTTTTGGTTCTGGATACAACTCTATCATATTATCCCATATCCATTGTGGATTTCAGGCTTTATCATAATAATTGAGGCATAAGCTCTTACCACAAATGCTTGAGCTTTAAGCTCTTTTTCATTAGCGACTCTGGTCACAACTGTCTTTATATTTAATGCATTCATGGAATAAATGCATTTCAAATTTCCAATCATCATATTCAGTACACTACTTTCGCATTCACATTTCTCATTCATAATGATCTTCAGACTTGGTTCGACATTTAACATATAAGTTGAGAACACATAGTCAATCATATTCACATTCAAGCAACACTTCCAATACAGTCCCGAATATAGAACTCCTTGAATAATCAATTGTTCGGAATCAACACTATCACATTCACATAATGGTTCAATACAGAATGTAAACAATAATAATTTAGAGTGATACCATCTTAGGTTACTCACAATTGCTCCTTTCAGCTTATTGCCTTGAAGTCCCGGTAATGTCTAGAAGCAGTCGCTCAATGTGCTCTTCTATATGCAATCATATACATTTTCATATTACAACATTGCACATTTAGATGAATAAGCACATTTATATATGTATCATGTATTATGCATGTTCAATGAAAATTCTCGGGTATGTTTCTTTAATACACTTGATTGCTTTTAGTTGATCACCCATACATATACCATTCTTTTTCCTAGGATTATACACTCCCACAGTTTCCTAGTTCTCATTCAATCATTCCTAATTCATCACTTACATACTTTGAATCACATTACATACATGAGAACATCTTTGTATCATTACTAACTCGTATTTACACTGATCCTTGAACATTTCCATGATAAAAAAAGCTTCTTGTAAAGCACACATAATTGGTACTTTATATCTGAAATTTTAGCAAACTAAATCTATACATTCACCAAAATTTTCCAGCAACATATTCTCAAACATTCATCCAATTCTCATTCACAAATACCCTATGTTCTTCAATGCTCATTCATCCATACCTTATATACATTTCTCATGTTCTTAAGATCACATTTTCATTAAAAGAACTCATCGATTCCTTTAACATATCAAAATTTCCAGATTTGAACTCATCCTCATCAAAACAGTCCATTGTTTTAGGGTATGACTTCAATTAACTACATAAACTTATTAACATATCTTCTGGCCAAAATTTTTCATAGAAGCATTAATAAGACGTCAAAAATCATTTTTCATGTTTTATACTTTGACCAATTCGATCTTTGAAGTTCCCAAAAATAAGGAAATAATATAAGGTTTTTGAACAGGGGTTTGTCATAGGCAGTATTAGCAAAACAAGCATAACGTAAGCTGTAGTCACTATTTTATCAAGCCAATTTCACAAATGTCAAGCTAAGACCAATATCTACAACTTTCATTCTTTGAGTTTCTTCAAATTCATGCCTTAAATAAATGTAAAATAGGTCGAAAGAGGAAGATGAAATTGAAACCAAAATTTCAACGTACAACTCTAATTTTCCAGATTTTTTTCTCCAGACAAAATTTCGGGTCAATTTTGTATGACCATTGACAGCGAGGTATTTAAGTAACACCTTCTTCTAATTAAATGTTCCACAATGTCTTAAGTTTCTAATAACATAAAATTCATGCATTTTGGTTCAGTATTATGCAAGTCATAACCAAATTATTACAGACTATTCTCATAAGTCAATAGTACCCAGTTCTCAAATTCAAAACAAAATTCAAGACTTTTAAGGACATATTTCAAATTCGATTCCTATATGTCCAAAATACAGATGCATGTTCATTAAAAACACTGCATATAACATGCTCTAGCTCACTTCGTTGCTAAAATCCTTCATCTTGTTAATCATATCACCAAATTTGCTTCTTCCTTCACCACCCACCCACACATGCATCCACACCATTCATGCATGCATCAATGTATAAACATGGAAACATACACCACTCACGTATGCATCCATTTACAAACATTAAAACCTCATCTTAATGTCATTTACACAAACTTAAAGCATAACTTACTTGATTTACACTTCAAATCCTTCAGCAAAAATTCCAGAAATGGGGAGAGCAAATAAGGGATTTTGGTGGATAGAGAAAAACCAGAAGAGAGCTTTTGGTGGTGTAAAAAGATTGTTATACAAAACATGACTAGGTGTCTTCATCCCTCATTGTCATACCTCACCATTGCATGTATAACGTGTGTCCTCCATGTAAGGCTACCAAATGTCACTTAGTTATTGGTCCACATGTCACACATTAATTGATCCATTTGTCACTCCATAATTAGTCCATTTGTCAATTAATTACTAATCCAATTGTCACACTTTCATTGGTCTCTTATTTCTATATTTTTCTTAGTCAAAAATACTCCAAAATTTCAGAAATTTCCAAAATATCCAAAATGTCACAAAAATACAAAAATAAATTTAATACACACCAATTTAATTTTTTCGAAGCAAATAATCCACAATTCACATTTTATTCGCATTAAAAATCACTTATACCTGGAAAATGTCAATGAATGCATGTACAATTCTTTTGATGAGTGTTAATACCATTCATGTGTATATGTATGCCATATGATGCATTAAAATCCACTTTTAAATTCTTAGTAAACTCTCATATATAGTGTCCTAGGTTTCTAACCCTAATCACGGGATAATAGAATGTTAAAATTCTCCCCTTAAGAAATTTTATCCTCAAAATTCTTACCTGATTGATGAAACAAGAGGGGCTTCCTCATATGTTCTTCTATTTCCCAAGTTGCTTCCTCACTCGATTGATTTTTCCATAGGACTTTCACCAATGGAATTACCCAATTCCTCAATTGTTTTTTTAATATCCCACTATTTTGATCGGCTCCTCTACATAACTCAAATTACTAGCAAATTCAATCTCTTGAGCAGGTAATACATGAATTGGGTCAGATCTATATCTCCTAGGCATGCTCATATGAAATATATTGTGTATCTAAGACATTTCACTCGATAAGGCTAATTTGTACACCAATGGTCCTATCTTTTCAAGGATCTCATAAGGACCAATATACCTAGGGCTCAATTTGCCCTTTTTGCCAAACCTCAACACTCCTCACCAAGGTGAGACGCTCAGAAATACTTTGTCTCCTACATTATATTCCATATCCTTTCTGTGCTGATCTACGTAACTCTTATGTCTATCTTGTGCTGTTTTTATTCGACTTCGAATCAGTTTCACCTTATCCACAGTATCTTATATCAACTCAAGGCCTTCTATCATTCTCAAACCTTCCTCATCCCAATATAGAGGAGATCGACATTTTCTACTATACAATGCCTCATAAAGTGCCATTCTAATATTACTATGGTAGTGGTTGTTGTAAGCAAATTTAATTAAGGCTATGTACTAATCCCAAGCTCTTTGAAACTCCAATACACATGCTCTAAGCATATCCTCAACAGTCTTAATTGTCCTCTCACTCTGCTCATCTGTTTGAGGATGAAATGTAGTACTGAAATTCAACTTCCTATCCATAGCTGACTATAGACTCTTCCAAAACCTTGAAGAATATTTGGGATCCTTGTCTGATACTATAGACGTCGAAACCCCATGTAGTCTTACTACCTCATTCACATATCTCTGTGCCAATTTGTCTAATGAGTTATTCAATCGATCTACTACAACCTATATAGCATCATTTTGCCTCCAAGTCTTATGCAATCCCATAATGAAATCCATTATGATTAGTTCCCATTTCCACTCCGAAACAGGTAATGAATGAAGGTCCTAGCTAGAGTTTTATGTTTAGCCTTAATTTGTTGGGAAGTTAAACGTTTAGCTATATAGTTAGGTACTTGCTTCTTCATCCCTAGCCACTAGAAATGCTGCTTAAGCATATTATACATCCTAATAGTACCAGGATACATAGCATAATCTGCTACATGCACCTCTTCCAGGATTTCCTTTCTCAATTCATCCACATTAGACACACACAACCTCTAATTTAACCACAATGTTTCATCTCTCAATTCAAATTCAGAATTTGGATTCATCTTAATTTTCTCAATCAGTTTCACCATTTTAGGATCTTTACTTTGAGGTCTTCTAATTCTATCATGCAACATCGATCTCAACGTTAGTGTAGCTATCAATGTTTCATTTTGCTCTAAATTTAACTCTACATTCAAAATTCTCAACTAAATTAAGCTCGGTAACCTCGATAACTGAATCTGAGCTACATTGCTATTCAACTTCCTACTCAATACGTCTGTGACTATGCTAGCTTTCCCTGGATGATACTTAATTGTACAGTCATAATCCTTTAACAAGTCAATCCATCTTCTCTGTCTCATGTCTAACTCCTTCTGAGTCAACAGATATCTCAAGCTTTTATGATCAGTGTATATCTGGAATGTCCCTCTATATAAATAATGTCTCCATATCTTTAGGGTAAGACTATTGCTGTAAGCTCTAAATTATGTACTAGGTAGTTCATCTCATAAAACCTTAATTGTCTCGATACATAAGCTATCACCATGCCATACTGCATCAACACACATCCTAATCCTTGATGCGAAGCATCACTGTATACTACATAACCACCAATTCCCAATGGAATAGTCATCACTAGCGCTGTAATCAATTGATGTTTCAGTTCCTCAAAAATTCTCTAACACTCATCATTCCATCTGAAGACCATATTCTTCCTCATAAGCTTAGTCAGAGGGGCTAAGATTAAAGAAAACCCCTCAACAAACCTCCGATAATATCTAGACAATCCTAAGAAACTCTAAATTTTAGACACATTTTTCGGAGCCTCCCATTTCATTACTGCCTCTATCTTCATTGGATGCACTTGAATACCTTGCCCATTGACTATATGACCCAAAAACACTACGTGATTTGACCAAAACTCACATTTACTGAATTTAGCATATAGTTATTTCTCCCTTATAATCTGTAGGATCACTGTCAAATGCTCAGTATGCTCTTCTTTACTCTTTAAATACACCAAAAATTTATCGATAAACACTATCATGAAGTGATCTAGGTAGGGCTGAAACACCTTATTCATTAATGCCATAAATGCAACTGGGTCATTAGTCAACCTAAACGGCATTACTAAAAACGCATAATGTCCATACCTGCTCTTGAAAGCACTCTTCAGTATATCAGCCTATGCTATCTTCAGCTGATAATACTCAGACCTTAAAAATAACTTAGTGACCACCTGAGATCCCTACAAGCTTCTCAAGGTAAAACAATGGGTCTAATAAATCCCTTATCTAGTAACTCTTATAACTGAGTCTTCAACTCCTGCAGTTCCATAGGTGTCATCCTATATGGGAGAACAGATATAGAGATACCTAGAACTAGATCAATTGTGAACTCTGTTTCCCAATCTGAAGGTAACCTACGTAACTCTGTGGGAAACACATCTAGGAATTCCTTAACCTCAAGAATGTCTTGCATATCTTGCTCAGTTTGGTTATCAATGGCGTGGGCTAAATAAGCCTCAAATCCTCCTCGCATCAACCTTAAAGCACTGACAAAGGAAATCAGTCTGGCTGCACTGCTTAGCTAATACTTGTAAACATTGCTTTCGACCGATTAGGAGATTCAAAAATTACGTTCTTAGCATAATAATTCACGATGGCCCTATGAGCAGTAAGCCAATCCATGCGTAGGATGACATCTATTTCCTTTATCGGTAACATAATCAAGTTTGCCTCTAACTCTACCTGGTCAATTTGAATCAAACACCTCTTGCAGACTTCCCCTATCACAGTGGTACTACCTATCGGTGTACTTACCTTTAATCCACTTCTCAATAACTCTCTATCACAATGCAACCTAGAAGCCATATGTGGTGTAATTAAAGAATGCATAGATCCAGGATCTAGCAACGCATATGCCTCAAATGTAGATATGAGTAACACACCTGCAACAACATTTGGAGACTCTTGAGCCTCTTGTCTCATAATAAAGTAGACTTGGGCTTGAGACTGCAGTTGGTTGCTCTGTACCTCAATCCTAACAGTAGGGCTTGTAACACTCATCCTGCCTCTGCCACGGCCTCTCTATCCAGACCCACAGGCTCGACTCTACTAAACCGTCATTTCTGTTGCCACAGTTCCTCTCCTACCAGACTGTGCTCCAAACACTACAAAATAGTCCCTGGTTTGGTGATCAAATAAGTCGCATTGAAAGCATACTCCTGCCAACTTCTAGCATTCACCACTATGCTTCTTCCCACAATGCACATAATTTGGAAACTAGCCAGATACTGTAACTCTGCTATTACCAGACTGAACAAAACTACCCCTCTGTCTGCAGTCTGACTATTTTGATCTAGTCGATGGTCTAAAAGCTCAGTTCTGACGTTTGCAAAGTCATCAGACGATGTGAAGACGTCAGACGAAGTAATGACATAAGACGAATTATACAAAACAAATTAAGACGTTATTATTGAAGAACAACTTACAACGTCAGTCAGTCAGTTAGCTGGAGTTGGTTATAGGACTTATTTAACAACTGATATCTAAACATGCTACAAGCAGTTATCAAGAAGATTGTTGAAGATTTAGACTATAAATATCACTTATAATTATAGAGAAAAGCACGGTGAACAAATAAGACAATCTTACAACTCTGAACCTTTAATTCTCAATTCTTTACTGTAAACATAGCTTGAGCGAAAAGAAGAAAGAAGAGAGATCAAGTCGACCAGTAATTTGAGTTTAGAAAACTCAAAATCTTTCAGTGGGAAGGGAAGGCTACAACCTGAAGAGGCTAAGATAGCAAATAAAGAATACTTTATGAAAGAGACCTAAAGAGGCTCTGAAAGTGCAAAATAATACTTGTAAAAGTTGAAAGAGATAGTGAAATCTCATATATACTCTGAGGACTGGACGTAACCCTAAGGTTAAGGGTGAACCAGTATAAATCGTGGTGTCATATTCTCTAACCCTTATCTTTTTAATTTCATATTGTTAGTAGAATATATGATATTTTCGTTGTTATATTACTCAAACGTTTTAAGTACATTGTTTTGTAAATTTTTTGAATCTTCCAAGAAAATTAAGAAGTTTTTAAAGATATCAATTTCAGATGATTTATCACAATTCAACCCTCCTTCCTGTGTATTCTTACATATTACGTGATTTCTATAATAACAAAGTGATTTACTTCATTTGGTATCAGAGTGAAGTTTCCAAGAAACACTGTTGCAAACTGAGGACAAATATCTATGACGGAATCACATATTTTTATAGCTTAAGGTGCCTCAGTCACATGACCTCCTATATTCAATGGTGAAGATTATCATTATTGGAAGGATAAAATGCATCTCTTCATAGAATCTACACACATTGATCTTTGCGATATCATTGAAAATGGGCCATATATTCCAACAGACTATGAAGGGAAAAGTATTTCTTGTGATTAATGGTCAGTCGATCAGAAAGCTTGTGTTCAATTCAATTCAAAGGCCAAGTTCTTTTTAAGTTGTGCTTTAAGCAGAAGTGAATATGATAAGGTTCATAGATGCCAGTCTACAAGGGAAATGTGGGACACATTAGCCATTGCACATGAAGGCACAAACCAGGTGAAAGAATCTAAGATTGGTATTCTTATTCATCAATATAAGTTGTTCAAAATGAAAGATGATGAGTCTATTGATCAAATGTTTGAGTGATTTCAAACAAGTATTAACGGACTTAAAGCTCTGGGGAGAATCTACGACAGTCAAGATCATATCAGAAAGATCCTTAAAAGTCTTCAAAAAAGTTGAAGACCTAAAGTAACAGCAATACAAGAGGCCAAGGATTTAATCAAGCTGAAGTTAGATGAATTGCTTGGTTCACTGAAAATCCATGAAGTAGAACTTGATGTGGAAGATAAACCCAGAAGGGACAAATCTATTACATTAAATGTTAGTCAGAAGAACCAGAAAATATAGAAAAATAGAAGCTCGTCTTCAAAAGCATTAAAGATTGAAGAAATAAAAAATGACGATGCTAGTGAATCTGATCAAGATTCAAGTGAACATGAAGACTAACTATCTTTCATTCCAAGAAAGATTTGAAGGATGTGGAAAAAGAAAACATAGTTGAACCTCTCGTCTGACTCATAATCCATCTGGTCAAAGACTCTCTCTGTTCTCTCTAGCCATCCCTCAGCCTCTACGGGGTTTGTACTTCCATAGAAGTCCACAGCCCCCTGCTTTCGCAGTTTATCGTACCTCCTTTCCCTTCTCTCAGGAATTCTTAGAGGCATTCCCTCAGGTCGAGATAAAGACGACTCTCTACTGGCTCTTTCTAATCTTAGGTCAGCTGATTGTTCCACTTGATCACCTATGGTAGATGACCTATAAGAAACAATAACTTCGATTATCATCCGAAATTCTCACTTTGTTCATGCCTAACATTCCTACATATCCCTATAGATGCTAACTATGCTCTGATACCACCAGCTGTAGCACCCTACTCCCATTCGACACGCACATATACACCCTTCGAACGAACGTGCACATACCTGACAGAAATGGCATGCTATCTATCTCACTTTCAATATATCGCTTGGCATCAAAATTAAAATCACAATTAACAAAATGTCTAAATCCAAAATCCCCGTATTTCATTTCACAAACCATAATTTACAATGTAGCATGATATCCATCATTCATGTTTATATAATATCAGTCTATCAGAGTCATAGATCTGTATACAAAGTATGCTACACACATGAGGATTTAACAAAAGCTAAGACTAATCCTTCAGTCACAGCTGACCGACCTTTGAGCAATGTTCTTTTATCCAAAAGTTGTACCAAAAACTCTTCTAAGCAATCTTAAGAGCTAAGTCGTCACTCTCTCTAACCTGAAAATGTCAACATTATAATTTGGTTGAGTTTTACGAACTCAATTGAGTAACCATCCTCGATGGTTCACTCTTTTCATGCGACACACAATTTAAGTCATCATATAATTCACATCATCTCAATTTTCATCATGTAATATCATAAAACACTTTGTACATAATTATTCCATTTCAAAAATTCATACATTTCATTGTTTCATTATAATCATGCAAGACATATTCATCAATAATCATTCACACATTTCACACATTACAAGTTATCAAAACATTGCAATTTCTCAAGTTATTCATATGATATGTGTAAGGAAAGTTTATGAGACTCAAATTTATTTATTACATTGTTGTGACTAAGTGCCTTTTTCACTATCCCATATCTATTGTGGATATCAGGCTCTATCATGCTGTCTCGTATCTGTTATGGACATTGGGCTTTATCATACTAATTGAGCCATAGGCTCTTACCAAAAATGTCTAAGCTTTAAGCTCCTTTTCATTGGCGACTCCGATCACAACTATCTTTATATTTCATGCATTCATGGAATAAATGCATTTCACATTTCCAATCATCATATTCAGTAAACTACTTTCACATTCACATTTCTTATTCACAATGAACTTCGAACTTGGTCCGGCATTGAACATATAAGTTGAGAACACATAGTCAATCATATTCACATTCAAATAGCACTTCCAATATAGTCCCCAATATAGAACTCCTCTGACAATCAATTATCTAGAATCAACATAATCACATTCACATAATAATTCAATACGAAATGTAAACAACAATAATTTAATGTGAGACCGTCTTAAGTTACTCACAATTGCTCCTTTTAGCTTATTGCCTTGAAGTCTCGACAATGTCTGGAAGCGGTTGCTCAACGTGCTCTTCTATATGCAATCACATACATTTTCATATTACCACATTGCACATTCAGATGAATAAGCACATTTATATATGTATCATGTATTATGAATGTTCAATGACAAATTCTCGAATATGTTTTAATACATTTGATTACTTTTAATTGATCACCCATACATATACTGCTCTTTTTCCTAGGATTATACACTTCCATAATTTCCTGGTTCTCATTCAATCATTCCCAATTCATCACTTACGTACTTTGAATCACACTACATACATGAGAACATTTTTATATCATTACCAACTCATATTTACACTTATCCTTGAACATTTCCATGATCAAAAAGCTTCTTGTAAAATACACACAAGTGGTACTTTATATCTGAAATTTTAGCAAGCTAAATCTATACATTCACCAAAATTTTCCAGCAACATATACTCAGACATTCATCCAATTCTCATTCATAAATACCTTATGTTCTTCAAAGCTCATTCATCCATACCTTATACACATTTCTCATGTTCTTAAGATCACATTTGCAATAAAAGAACTTTTCTATTCCTTTAACATATCAAAATTTCCATATTTGAACTCAACCTTATCAAAACAGTCCATTGTTTTAGGGTATGACTTCGATTAACTACATAAACTTACCAAGATATCTTCTGGACTTTTTCATAGAAGCATTAATAAGACATCAAAAATAATTTTTCATGATTTATAATTTGACCAATTCGAGCTCTGAAGTGCCCAAAAATAAGGAAATAATATAAGGTTTCTGCACAGGGTTTTGTCACAGGCAGTATTAGCAAAATAAGCATAACTTAAGCTCTAGTCACTATTTTATCAAGCCAATTTCATAGAGGTCAAGCTAAGACCTATATATACAACTTTAATTCTTTGAGTTTCTTTAAATTCATGCCTTAAATACATGTAAAATAGGTCAAAAGAGGAAGATGAAATTGAAATCAAAATTTCGACATACAGCTCTAATTTTCCAGTTTTTTCTCAAGACGGATTTTCGGGCCAGTTTTGTATAACCATTATGACCTAGACAACAAGGTATTTAAGTAACACCTTCCTTTAATAAAATGTTTCACGATGTTTTAAGTTTCTGATGACATCAAATTCATGCATTTTGGTTTAGTAGTATGCAAGTTATAACCACATTATTACAGACTATTCTCATAACTCAACAGTACCTAGTTCTCAAATTCAAGACAAATTTCAAGACTCTTAAGGACAGATTTCAAATTCAATTCCTGAAAAATGTAGTCATATGTTTCTAGTTTACTCTAAAATAAAATCCATCTGATTTGGATATTCACAGATCAAGTTATGTCCAAAATATAGATGCATGATTAGTAAAAACACTACATATGACATGTTACAGCTCACTTCATTGCTAAAATCCTTCATCTTATTAATCATATCACTGAATTTGCTTCTTCCTTCACCGCCCACATAAGCATCCACACCATTCACGCATGCATCAATCCATAAATATGGAAACATACACCACTCATGCATGCATCCATTTACAAACATTAAAACCTAATCTTAATGTCATTTACACAAGCTTAAAGCATAACTTACTTGATTTACACTTCAAATCCTTCAGCAAAAATTCCAGAAATAGGGAGAGCAAATAAGGGCTTTTGGTGGATGGAGAAAAACCAAAAAAGAGCTTTTGGTGGTGTGCAAAGATTGTTATACAAAATATGACTAGGTGTCTTCATCCCTCATTGTCATACGTCACCATTGCATGTATAACGTGTGTCCCCCATATAAGGCTACCAAATGTCACTTAGCTATTGGTTCACATGTGACACATTAATTAATCCATTTGTCACTCCATAATTGGCCCATTTATCAATTAATTACTAATCCATTTGTCACACTTTCATTTTTCTCTTAGTTTTATATTTTTCTTAGTCCAAAATAATCCAAATTTTCAAATGTTTCCAAATGTCAAAAAAAATGTGAAAATAATTTTAATACACCCAATTCAATGTTTTCCAAGAAAATAATCCACAATTCACATTTTATTCGCATTAAAAATCCCTTATACCCAGAAAATGTCAATGGATACATATATAATTCTTTTAATGAGCGTCAATATTATTCACGTGTATATGTATGCCATATGATGCATGAAATGCACTTCTAAATTCTTAGTAAACTCTCATATATAGTATCATAGGGTTCTAACCCTAATCACGAGATAATGGGATGTTACAAAAATGTTCTGCAATGTCAAACACTATGTAGCCCATTTTATGACGGTTGCGCAGTTTGCGCGGAGTCGCAACTATGACATTCATTACATGCGTGGATGTGCATACTAGAATACTGTGGTCCATGCACCACTGTATAAAGAGTTCCTTGGTAGAATACTTATTGGTTTCGATCTTGTCAAGACCAGCTAATACATAAATTTATGTAGCAACAAGTGTTCATGGGACCGTATAATGTTGTTGTGAGTATTCTTTGCACATAATTGCTCAATTCTAGTAAGCTCTTTCCAGTATTAAGATGGAAGGAAGTCATCATATTGATCGATGATGGTGGATTTAGGGAATCAACACATCTCACACATGATTTTGACATTTAATTCATATGCTTGTCCTCCCAATCTAGATCATAATTCTTTTGTATTCTCAGGGTCAAAAATCAAGGATGTGAAAAATTCTAGTGTAAGCTCCTCATATACAGGGAATTGAAATTGAATAAATTGAGCCCACTTGATCCTCTCAGCTAGGTTTTCTACCCGCTCATACAATTCTAGCCAATTTAGTATGTCAAAGTCAAAATACTTAGGAACTACAATTATCTAGAACGAAGGGAACAGAAACGAGTACCTTCCTCCTCTGTGTAAATTGGAAAGGGTGCTATAAAATTCATTGCTCGATTTCTTCATCCCCATCTAATAACTTGTCATCCACATGGTTCCCGACGGGTTGATTGTTTAATGCATGGCATGATTTAGTAGAAACTGGGAAGAAGTTAGAGGTTGAAAATTTTAAGGAAGATGTGAGAGTGTTTGGATGCTTAATTTCTAGAGAGACAAACTGAAATGAAAGTGAAATTGAAAGTAAAGTTAGAACTCAATATATAAGTGGTAAAAAGGGTAAGATGGTAAAATTGTTTTTAAGAAGTGTGTCCTCACCTTTTACTTCCTAGTCGCAGACCACAATCGTGGCATGTGGTTTACCACCTAGCGCACGCTCAATCGCAAGCCACGATTGTGACCTGCTAGGCTACAGTCATGGCCAGTGGCTATACACTCACTCCAAATTCCTTCTTTTGTTCTTTTTCCAATTTGTTTCAACTTCATTTCCTACCTCTTGTCCACCTCTCTTTTCATGCTTGAACATCTTCTGCGTAATTTCTGAAGTCTGATTCCTTTTCTGATTTTTATGCAACAAACAAAAACATGAACCTAGCTATAAAATTTCAATGTTCTAACAAAATTAATCAAAGAACTACTTTTCCATAGGTTGCCTCCCATGTAATGCTTCTTTTATTGTCAGTAGCTCGACGCTTCTTTAAGCTCACAGTGGTTAGAATGAATAGTTTGATGATAGCGTCTTTAATAGTCTGAAATTCTGCACTTTAGCTACCATACTATAGTTACCACTGTCCTTACAAAATTTCTTTCCTCGCCTTCTCCTTCGCGAGCGCATCTTCCTGAAAGCATTACCAGATGCCCTCCCATTAGCCTTCAGGTTCGGGTTCGTTAAGCTCCACTGGAGGTGAAGGAGCTCTGTAGTCTCTAGTGGACAACTTGAATGCCAATTTCTCCTTCCCTATTCGTAGAGTTAATTCACCCCGAGAAATATCAATAATTGAGCGCGCAGTGGCCAAGAACAGTCATTCAAGAATTATTGGGGTGTCCTCGTCTTCACTAATGTCCAAAATGAAGTCTGTGGGAAAGATAAATTTACCAACCTTTACTGGCACATCTTGTATAATTCCTATCGGTCTATATGATGTTCTATCGGCCGCCTTAACCAAAAACTTCGTGGGCACTAACTCTCTTAACCCCAGTTTTAGACTGAAGGTGTAGGGCATCATATTTATGCTCGCACCTAAATCAACGAATGCCCTATCTATAATGATCATGTTGATACTACAGGGGAAGAAAAAGTCCTCTAGGTCCTCTTTCTTCGTAGCTATGTTGGGGTCATCTTCCAGTGGTCGCTCCTTAACCTTCTTCTTAACAGACTCCTATAATTTGAGCTTTGTCTGTACTAATTCCGTCACATCCTCGACCTTATTTGGCTCAATCTCTCGTAATTTTTCTATTTCCCTTTTTACATAAAACTCCCATTTCTGTGCAATAGGGAATGGAAATACACGTCGAGTTGTGTTAAGTGATTTGACCATAGGCTCAATCAAAAGGTCTTCTTTAACCACTTGACCTTCTCCTTCACCCTTTACCTTCTTCGCCTCCTCATCCTAGGTCTTACTGATAACCATGATACGTTCTTTCAGGTTGGACTCGGTGTTGCTTGGAAGAGTTCCAACATCCTGAGTCAACATTGCCTCGACTAACTGCCCCATTTGGACTTCTAGAATATGTATAAATAAGGCATAGTTCTTCGTTACTTGCTCTAATTTACTGTCGAGTCTCCTATCTATCCTTAACGCCTCCGATCTTATCCAAATTCTATCCAACTTTGACTCCATTGAGCTTGCTTTATCTTGTTGAAAGCTCGATTGCCCCTGAGGCTTGAACTGTCCTCCATTTTTATTTGACCAGGAGAAGTTCGGGTGATTCTTCCACCTAGGGTTATAAGTGCTAGAGTACGGGTTGTTTCCCCCTCCTCGTCCAAATTGCACCACCATATAGTTCATTTGCTCCTGATATTATCCTTTTTCATCAAGTAGTAGTCCACAGTATCATGTTCTGTCTGACCATAGAGCTATCATTTCACTTGTACAACCTTTACCTGGGGTGATGATGATGCCTTCATGTTGCTTAATTTTTGCATCAAATTGTCGATCTTAGCTTGCATCTCCGTCATATGATCGATCGCGATGATTCCCTTTTACTCTCGAAAAGTATTAGGCTGCCTACCTCTCTCACTCATTTATAAGCAGTTGTTGTTGGCCATCTCCTCAATTAACTGCTCTGCTTCATCGACCATCTTTCGCATCAAAGATCCTTCTAACGCCGTATCGATCGTGCCTCTAGTAGGTGGGTTTACTCTATTGCAGAACGTCTGCAGAAGGAACTCCTTTGGTAAGCTCTCCTATGCTTCATAAATTGACTCCCTGTTACCTTATTGGAAATTGGTTATTTCCTTTATTATCTTCGTGGTCATTATCGACAGGAAGTACTTGTCTAAAAAGGCACTCACAAGCTACTCCCACGTCATGATCTTGGTAGGGCTCAGTGAATGATACCAAGTCTTTGCTCTATCTCTACATGTGAAAGGGAAAAACCAAAACCTAACAGCATCCTCCAATATCTAGTGATATCGGAAAGTATCACAGATCTCGAGGAAACTAACTATGTGCGCGTTCAAGTCCTCATTAGCTAACCTATAAAATTGCACGTTCTATTGAAGCATATTGAGGAGGGTTGGCTTAATTTCGAACGACACTGCTTGAACAGGTAGTCTAGCCGCTCTTCGGTTTGTTGGATTAAACCCTGGCCTCATAAAGTCCAAGAGGATCCGTTGTTTCCGTCCAGGGTTCACTTCCTGATCCATGTTCCTCTGAAATTTCTCGACCATTGTTGACTTTTCTATCTCTTCTTCTTCCTCTCACCGAGCTTTCTTAAGGGTTTGTTATAATTTCGTGATGTCTAAATCTATTGTCTCAGCTACATGAATCGAACCCCTCATGACTCTTGTTTTCGTGCAAGAGTACACTTCCTAAAATGAACAAAAAACAAAAACAAAAATTAAAAACTACTCTAACGCCTTAAATTATAAAACTAAATTACCTCCCTGGAAACGGTGCCAAAAACTTGTTTGCAAGGTTACACACGCTAAGTTTCAATATTTATTAACCTTGGTAAATTTTGTAAGGGCATGAGTCGTTCGCGTAGTACCTAAGGTATTGATCTCACGAGGAGGGGTAATCTAGTCCTAAAATCTAAGACGGCACTAAGTAACAATAATCTAAAATTAACAATTAATGTAGAAAATTAATAAATCAAACAATAAATTACGAGAATTAAATTTCATAAATAATAAATAGTAACAAATCACACAGTGCAATCCAAAATCAACCTAGGAATTACCAATTGAGAGAAAGGGTAATTCGAAACTAATGACAATCTAATCAATTATGCAATTATTAAGTTACCGGGTCTAAACGGTGCTAGGGTGAATTACTCTCTCTCGAATTATAATCCTTAAACCCTAATTAATAATCCTTAATTTAAATTATAGAATTGTGATCTCTCGATTCATAATTGACCCAAAACCTAAATTAGTTCTAAAGTTATCTATTAACCTACCAGGAATCTATGCTCGATCTCTCGTTACACGATTACATCGGTTTAATCTAATTCTTTTCTATCAATTCACCTAACTCTCGTTAGCCCAAATTAATTATATTCACTCAGCTCACCCTCTCAGTTTGTTGCTAAATTATTACGAACAGATATTAAATCACAAAAATAACTCAATTAAAACGCAACAAATCAAAATGCATAAATCTCAAGAATTAAAAACCCAAAGGTGAGTTTAGACAGAATCAACATTCACAACACTATCCTCAATAAATATCCCAATTTTATACATCAATAAAATTGAAATAAAAATCGAAAATATTGTCAGGATGGACTCGTAGAGGCAGCAACTGTGGGAAACCACCTATTTCAAAAAGTACTTCGCGTTATGCTTCGTCTCCATATCTCTCTTCCTTCGTCTCCTTCCTCAAAGCTCTCATAGCTTACTAGGATTTTCAAATTTTGCTGAAGTGAGTACTCTGTCAAAAGGCTCTCCCAAGCTCCTGCGTCTGTCTCATAATGATATATTTATACTTTAGACTCTCTAGGTTAAAGTCTGGGTTAAAACAAACTAAAAAATCTTGCGAAACTCGAGTTTTTGCTTCAGCCAGACGTAGGCCACGATTGTGGCCTTGCCTGCCGTGATCGTGGCCAGCGCCTAAACCTTTCTATCACGATCATGGCTCAGTGTGCATGACTGTGGCCTAAATGGAAGCTCTCTATCCTGACCATGCATGATGTGCACAATCATGGGCTAAGTCTTTGGCCCAAAACTTCTCGAATCTTCTCCGTTCTTCACCGTTTACCCTGAAACACTAACAAACCCATCAAGGTACCTCAAAAACATATCAATTAAGCTCAAAGACTTATATTATCCCATAAAAAACACTTAAACAAATAAACTAACACAACTAACATATAAACATAAACTCAACACTCAATTTAACACTAAATACTTAAAAAATTAAACCCTAAAATACAATGCAAATGACAACTATCACTTAGCTTGTTCACTTAAATCAACATTATGACATGGATTCAGTCTCTTAAAGTAAGAAAGCTTCACTTGTTTCTTAAAGATCTATGATTTGATCATTGAGAGCTTCTTTGGCCTTTTTCACTCTACTTTTTATTAATAACCGCCCTCTAATACTCTTCAATAGATCTCCAGGAACTTTCAGTACTAGACTTGAACTTTTTACAATATATCCAAGCCCTCTTCATGGCTCCCTTACTTTGTAGCACGTGTAACTTGAGTAGATGCTCCATTTTCATTAGTACTAGTACTGATTTATTTTTCTTATCTTATCAAACCACTTAAAAGCAATGCAAGGTCTAGGTAATTTTTCCTATCTCATCTTATTTATTAGTAATATTATATAATGAAATAAAACTTAAATGAATGAATTAATTTACTATCGTGAACTCTTAATAATTAGTAATTATTAATTATATATGATAAATTAACATATTTTCAATTATAATAAAATAAATTTACAATATATATTTAAAATAGTTTATAATTTTTGATGTATGTAATAAAATGTGACAATAATAATAACCTCAATGTATAAGGCTCCCCGCTTTCCAAGAGTTAGGGGAAGGACATCAATTATATATAGCCTTTCCTTTGCATTTTATAAAGAGGTTATTTTTATGACTCAAACCTATAATCTAACAAAGAAGTAACTTTACCAGTTGGTCCAAGGCTCACACTCTCTAATCAGATGTGAATACGTTTAAAAAATAAAATAATAAACTTTTATATTTTATTTATTAATAGCAAAAATCAATAAAATTAATTATTAACCATTTACAACCTTTTTAAATTATGTATTGAAGTATTAATCAAACCATTAACTCACAATAAAAAGCTATGAAGAGGCTTTAACTACCAAATGAAGTTTAAAGAAATAAAAAGTCTTTATTTTGTTTTTGCAAATGATATACTACTTTTGATTAGGGCCAATAGAAATTTAATGTTAATTGTAATAAATTCTATGCATAAATTTAAAAAGATGTTAGCCTAAATATAAACTATACCAAGAGTAATCTTTATGTCTCAAAAGAGGCATACAAAGTGGCAAGGGAATTGGCAAGCCTCTCTAGTTTTCAACTTAAAAAAACCTTTGTCAAGTACTTATGTATCATACCACTCTCATAGAGCATATGCCTGAAAGTACTGATGAATATTTAAGAACATACTCTACGAGGATAGCAGGTTAAGATGATCAAATCAACTCATTACAAATTTTCAGGCATCAAACACATCCTAGGAAAACCAATATTCACTTTGGCCTATTTCATTTACAAACATGTCCAATCATAAATGTTATTGCACTTCAGAATTCACACATACATTATATAATGGTTAAGAAATACAATTCTTGATATGAAATAACTGAAGACATTTACAACTAATACCAACCACTAACTCATATCCAATTGCAGTAGCTATACTCCAATTAGTTTAACTAAATCTCCTCTAAACTTGACAATCAACAATGCAATTTTGATGAGCTTGTAAACTTAGTGAGTAAACCATCATCGATGTATTCACTCAAGCCAGATTCACAGAGAGAAGTATTACATACCATCAGTATTGCATATCATATCATGTTTCATCATACCTTATCAAGTACATCAAGTTATCATGCATTCATAAGTATATTAAATACACTAACATTTCATATCACAACACATCCTGATTTACTTTACAAATGTATTTCAAGCATTTTAATAATTCACTTCAACTCAATCATGAGATACATATAAGGATTTATATGTAAGTGCACATGTGACTCCATTCATTTTTACTTTATTATGACTGAGCACCTATTTACTGTCCTGTATCTGTTGTAGATATCAGGCTAATTCTATATACTATTTTGTACCTATTGTGGATACCGGGCACATTAATAACTGAGCCTGTGGTTCTTTGCGCACATTTCTGAGCTTTAAGCTCTTTTTCAGACTGGTAACTCTAGTCACAACTCCGTTATTTGATCATGCATATCAATGTGATGCATCATTCCATATGCCATATTTCATTTACCTTTCATTCATGTTTGCTTTTTTCATACCTATCAAATTCATCAGATCTAAGTCTAGCAATTCAATTTCGATTGCTCACACATTTTGTATTCATTTCGGCATTTCTCATCCAATCGTTCTCTCATTTCATATTCACATACAATTTGATAGCACTTTCAATACAATCTTGAATATTGAACTCCTCGGACCATTAATGTCCGATATTATCACAATCATAACAATAACAATTCAATATAAAAAATGATCAACACAAACAATTCAGTTATAGTGAGTAAACATCTAGTTTAACTTGCAGTACACTCCAGATTAGTTATTGCCTTAACGATCCGACAATGTCTGGATGTTGACGTTCAATCTTGTGTATCTATCTTCATGCAATACACACATATTGCACACATCATTAAGTTATCAATCATATGATTATTCAATCATTCACATGTA
>JAOQML010093212.1:0-23150 GCA_027568935.1 Erythroxylum urbanii
GCATGAGATGTGGTAATTTACCATACCTGGACCCGTTTCTTTGGTCCGACCCGTTCTCTGGAAACGGGATGTTACAACCAATGTGTTTCAAAAGGTTTATGTTTGTGAATTGAATATGGTTGTTTACAAATTGGAACTTTGTGTTATGATATGGAATGTGTAAATATTTAATGCCTTTAATGGTACATTATTACAAATGTTTATGCCTATAAGTTATGATTACTTAGATGTGCATATATATATGTATATGTTCAATTTGAGGAAAGTGGAATAAAAACATAACATCTTTTGCTTGTGATTGTGAAATCTGAAATGAATTGTTTTAAAACTGTCAAGTCCTAGTCGTGGGTAAATAGGCACGCCTAAAAGGGTTTGCAGCTACTCCTGGACACATTTAAGGTGTCGACACTTAGGTATCTCCTGATAATGACACTTCGGTGTCTGAGACATAAGTCTCTCCTGATATTAACACTTCAGTGTCTCCTGATAAGGACACTTCAGTGTCAAGACATAAGTCTCCCATGTTTTATTATACTAATAGGTATCTCCTGTTTTGGTCTTATTACCCACTTTTGTAAAAAGGATTAGCAGGCTAACTGGTTTTGTGTTTTAATAAATGTTTAATTCTGATATAAGCTAAAATCAATTCGAATACTACTAAATGTTGTTCTAATATAAGCAAGATTTGTTCATATACTTTAAAGTTCTATTTTGTGATTCTAATATTCTATTTGGATATTTATAAGTTTGATGTAAGTATATTCTGTTATGATATATGCTATTATGTTCTGATGCAAATGATATTGGAATGTTTAGTAATTTGAACAATTAAAGTTTTTATGAGATTTGTTAAGATCCAGTGCACGAATATGCTAGACAACTTTTAGAGATAGTCACCACTTTATATGTTGTTTAGTTGTTCCCCACTAAGCTATATAATTAGCACAGTGGTTTATCCTCATGTAGGTTTTGATAAGAAGACTTGAGACAAAGACAAAGACAACCACAGTGGCCAAGAAAATAGTGTTTTATTCTAGAAATGTTCTGCTTATTTTGAGTTGTCTTCAACGTAATAAGATATGTTGTATTTTATGTTTTGTTTAACGGTTTGTAAAGACTTTAATATAGTTTGGATTTAAATTTAAGGCTTGTATGTAATAAGTATCATGTGGATGTTATGTTCTGATTATGACCCAACCAATGATGAATGAAGTGTATGCTCCTTAAAATTCTAAAAATGCTTTAGTATGTATTAGATTACTTTGGTTAGCATCTGCATATCCTCCCAGGGGGTATGTGGGTGTCACATGGCATCCATAGGGACAGATATAAGCATATAGACATAATAGATAATGAGAAATTTGGATAGTTATCACTATTATTGTCTATTATAGGTCATCTATTATAGGTGATCAAATTGGACACTCATCTTACCTAGAAGCAATTGGAGCCAGTAGAGAGCCTTTTATATCTCAACCTGAGCGAGTGCCTCTAAGAATTCCTGAGAGAAAAGAAAGGAGGTATGATAAACTACGAAAGCAAGGGGTTGTGAACTTCTACAGAAGTACACACCCTGCAGTGATTGAAGAATGGCTAGAGAGAATGGAGAGAGTCTTCGATCAGATGGACTACGAGTCTGCTGAGAAGTTCGACTTTGCAGTCTCATTATTCCAAGGTCCAGCATACTAATAGTGGAAGACTATTCCAGGCAGTACCACCAGACCTTGTGGGTTAAAGTGGGAAGACTTTCTGAAGGTCGCAAAGAGAACTATATGCAGAAGATCTACTTGGACAAAAGGATGAAAGAGTTCTTAGATTTGAAGCAAAGGAGACTTACAATAGCTGAAGATGAGGTAAAGTTTAATGAACTGATGAGATATGCTACTGCCTTGATTCCTACTGAGGAAGATAAGTGTAGGGGATTTGAAGAAGGATTGAATATGGAGATTATGACGAGGTTGGCAATTACGAATCTGAACAATTTTTTTGATTTGAGAGCAGCCTCGATCTGAATAAAACACTGTTAAAAGATGGTCAGGTAGAATACAGAAAAGAGTCTAGTATAAAGAGACCTAGTGAATCTCAGGTTGGTTCTGGCAGAAGGTTTAGTAAGTGCCAGAACAGATCTTTTCGACCATTGGCTAGATCAAGACAGTTAGGATTCATATAGAGGGGCAGTTTTGTGCAATTTGGTAGTGGAAGAGGTACAATATCGACATAGCTACCTAATTGTGAACATTGTGGGAAAAAGCACAGTGGAGAGTGTTGGAAGTTAAAAGGAGCTTATCTTCGATATGGCTCCTACAAACATCAGATTAGAGACTGTCCCATAGTTTTCGGGGTACAGTTAGGAGTGAGAGGAGGAACATTGAATGAGATAACTGTCTAGTAGAGCTGGGCTAATGGATCTGGACAGAGAGGCTATCATAGAGGTAAAGTGAGTTTAGGGAGTCCTATTGTCAGGACTGAGGTGCAGAGCAACCAACTGCAGTCTCAGGCTAGAGTTTATGGGATGACCAGATACGAGGCTCATAACTCCCCAAACATCGTTGTAAGTATGCTGCATAACTTTACTTTTGAAGCTTTTACGTTGCTAGATCCTAGATCTATACATTCTTTTATCGTACCACATCTGGAATCTAGACTGTATTGTGATAGAGAACTGTTGAATTATAGTTTAGAGATGAATACATTGATAGGTAGTACTATAGTAATTGGTGAAGTCTGTAAAAGGTGTTTGATTTGAATTGATCAGGCAGAATTGGAGGTTGATTTGATTGTATAATAGTTAAAGGAGATAGATATTATTTTAAGCATAGATTGACTCATTGCTCATAGGGCTATCATGAGTTATTATACTAAGGAGGTAATCCTAGAATCTCCTAATTAGCCGAGAGCAATATTTCGAAGTGTTAGTTCAGTAGTGCCAGCCAGATTAATTTCATTTATGAGTGCACTGAGATTGATCAGAGGTGGATGTGATGCTTATCTGGCCCACATAGTCGATACTCGCACTGAGCAGATAGCGTAGGATATTCCTGTTGTTAGGAAATTCCTAGATATGTTTCCCGCAGAATTATCTTGTTTACCTCCAAATAAGGAAATAGAGTTTGCAATCGACTTAGTTTCAAGTGCTGCTCCTATATCCATTCCTCTTTATAACTATGGAATTGAAGGACCTTAAAGCTTAGTTACAGGAGTTATTAGAAAAGGGTTTCATTAGACCCAGTGTATCACCATGGGGAGCCCCAGTTTTGTTTGTGAAGAAGAAGGATGGGAATCTGAGACTGTGTATCGACTATAGACAGTTGAATCGGGTAACAGTGAAGAACAAGTACCCATTGCCGAGAATTGATGATTTTCTTGATCAGTTACAGGAAGCTCAGGTGTTCACTAAGTTAGAATTGAGATCTGGGTACTATCAGTTGAAAATAGCAAAGGCTGATGTACCGAAAAGTGCATTCGGGAGCAGATATGGGCACTTTGAGTTTTTAGTAATGCTGTTTGGGTTGACTAATGCTCCTGCTTCTTTTATGGCTTTGATGAATAAGGTATTTCAACTTTATTTAGATCATTTTGTAATTGTGTTCATAGATGATATTTTGGTGTATTCAAAAAATAGAGAAAAGCATGCTGAGCATTTGAGGTTGATTGAACCCAAGTTTTCTATATTATTTACTGATATTTTGCATGGTTTTTGTTATATTTTTGACCCTTGTTATTGGATATTGTGCTTAATTTAGTTTAAGAGTGCTTGTTTTGAATTAATGTCGTTTGAAGGTAAAATTGTCATAATTAGTTAGTAATTGCACTCACTTGGTTTCTAAGACAATTGATATTAAAAACTGTTGCTTTTCATTGCAGGGCAGTCAAGAAATAGAGCCAAGAGCGAAGATCAAGAAATTGTAAGTCACAAAATCAAGAAAGAAAACCTCTCGGGAAAAGTTTACTGTGGCGAATTCATTCCTTTACCGTGGCGAAACCTTCGAATCAGCAACCCAGACCCGAACCATTTTTGGAAATTTCAATTACTATCCATGCAAATTGACCTGAATACTGATTTAAAAACCCTATTTTGGGATAAGTGACAGGGGGTACAGGGGAGGCAGCATCCATCCATCCTCTCTCATCTTTCTCTCATCTATCCCTATTTTCTTCCATTTTTCTTCCACTTCCAAAACCTCCACCATTGGTGACTTAGATTCATTCCAAGTTGTGAAGCTTCAGAGTGCAATGAGTGGCTAGGTGTTTCTTGTCCTCTTGAAGGTGTAGCAATGACTGGAGTTCAATGAGCTTAAAAGGGGAGTAGTTTAATCCATGGTTTAGCTAAGAATTTATAAATTCCTAGGTCTAGGATTTGTAGTTTGTAGTTGAGCTACTTAATTATAGTTTTAATCAAATGTTGGATATTCATTAGGTGTAGTTTGGATTGGTTTATTTATAACTTTGAGCTTAAATATATGAAGTTTCATATATTTCTATTTGTAATCTTCTTGATTCTCTCTTATCTTGCATGGTTATGTTTGATATTGAGTTGATTCTAGATTTCATTTGACCTATTGCATTGGCTAATCCTACTACACACACTAAGAGTACTTAACAAGATCTTAGGAAATGGAGTCTCATTGATTAAGATCCTGGACTTGAAGAGTACTTTAAGGTTTACCATTTTAAAGATTAGTGATTTCTATTATCGCTGAAATCAATTTCAAATTATGATAGCCAGAGCTCACTTTCAAGAGGATTTTATCACTGTTTAATCTCCTATTTTTTTAATCTTTCTATTTTCTATATCTTTAAAATCCAAAAAAAATACATTTTCAATTCAATTTAGTTCTATTAATGATTTCGAAAATCAAAACCCCTCTTTTTTCCAATTAGCTTGCATAGCATAGCATATAAGTTAACTTAGGTCCATTCATTTTAGGTTCCGATTAAGTGAACGACCTGGGGTTGCACCCTATAGTGTAATCCTTGGATTATCTTGACTTAACCTCCAATGGCTTAACAAGCAGGTTCGATGGTTTAGCTTCATACTTGTCAATAGTATAGGTTTTTATTTTGTATAGGATCAAAATTTTTAGAAATACAAACAAAGATACTGATTTTCTTCATTTTTTTCATACTTAGCATTTTACATCTGCATAGTTCAGAGTCCTATTTGTTGCTTTCTATGAACGCTCATTACGACTAACTCCTTGTTTTGTCGCTTCCACCTTGCAAGATTTTACTAGGATTCCTCTCAGGATATTTTTTCCGCGACCAACTTTCCTGCACAACTTTGAAATTTTCTTTAGCTGTGCATATATACTTTCACACATCCATACACTTGCATCCATCACATCTCATCTTTTTACTTGACTTTGTGAGCTTGCAAGTCAATTTTGTTCCTTTTATTCTCCTTGAATTTTTCCCTTGTATGCCCCAAAAACCAAACTCCTACCCTTTAACCCTAAAATTAAGAGAAGTTTAAGAAAAGTTATAAAGGAAAAGAGACTAGAAGGGACAAGCAAGGTAGTTGTTGAAGAGGAAACCATCTTAGTGGAGTCTAGCGTGTCAAGCAGTGAAAGTGAATCATTAGAAGGTGAGATAATGGATGAAAATGCAGCTAATTTGCAAAACCCTAACCTCAATGCTAACCAACCTAGGAATGGTGATAACGGAGGTAATGGGGAGCAGGAGTGAGTTGGTGAGAATAATGGCAACCTTAGAAGGAGGAACATTAGGGAAGCCACTACCTCTAATGTGAATTATGATCCTTTTATTGCTGCTTGCCCTAATTTTGATGTGAATTTTGAGATTAAAGGATTACTTATTAACTCTCTTCCTAAATTTTTATGGTTTGAAAGGAGAAGATTCCTACATTCATTTGCAATCGTTGTCCATGATTTTCTAGAGCATGAAACTAGTGTTCACTTCTCTAGATCAGGTGCTATGGAAAGTCTTTCATCTATCCATGGAGGGTAAAGTAAGGGAGTGGTACATGAGCCTTTTAAGACATGTGGTGATGCCTACCACAGCTGGGGAAATTTAAGAAAGGCATTCTTGGAGAAGTACTTTCTTGCCTCCAGAACTTCATCAATGAGAAAAGAGATTTACTCTGTACTACAAGACTTTGATGAGTCCCTCTATAATTATTGGAACTATTTTCAGGATCTATTGTCAAGATGCCTTCACCATCAAATACCAGACGAGCAGTTGGTGCAGTACTTCTATAATGGGCTGAAGAGTCAAGACAAAGGTATGTTGGATGTAGCCTCAGAAGGTTCACTGATAGACCTCACCATTGAAGAGGCTTGGGATGGAATTAATAAAATGGCTCTGAATCACCAACAGTACAGTGCTAGGGACACTAAAGGAGTATATTAGTTGGGAGCTTCAACAGTTCACTCTAGAAGAATGGAAAGTCTTGAGTCTAAGGTCGATTCTTTGGAAAGTAAAATGACTACCTAACTATCCCTCGTTACTGTAGAGTTGAAAAATATGAGTGTCCATTGTTCACCAGCCCCTATGGATCTTGCTGTACCTAGTTATGAAACTTGTGGTTCTGTGATGCATATTTATAGTGTCTGTCCCAATCGTTATAAAGAGGTATCTGTTGTCTATCAGGGTAGGCCAAATTAGAAGTGGGACTCTTATTCTAATACATATAACGAGGGATGGAAATCAAATCCTTGACTTGATTGGAGAAATGAAGAAGGTAGACCTGCTAACAGATTCCAGCGAGGTGGAGGGGTTGGTCCATCTACTAACCAGTTCCAAAACTAGCATCAAGCTTTAACTGTTCCACAAAAGCAAGACACAAATTAATTTTTGCATAATATGATGGCATTGATGAAGGAGGAGAGGACTTCTAATGACAACTAGTTCAATTCCCTAGCCTCTCTGATTCAATAAGACTCTTCTAAGAATGCTGCCAGATTTAATGCCCTAGAGAAAAGAATGAAGCAATGGAAGACAAAGACTGAAAACATCAACTCCTATGTAACTCAGCTATCCAATAATATGAATGAGCAACAAGCTAGGAACAGTGGCACTATTCCCTCAAGCATTATTATAAACCCTAAAGGTTTGAATGCCATCACTCTTCGAAGTGGGAAGCAAGTGAAGCTCAGTGATAAAGAGGAGGAAGTAGTTGAGGAGGAAATTAGATATGATGAGTTACCTCCTACACCTGCAAGGGTAAAGAATTTTGAAAGCTTTAAGGAGAGAGCATTATTAGCTGAAAAGGAGTCCACATTTTTAAATAGCAAAGGAACAAATTTTGAGAGCAACCATAAACAAACAACAGCAAGGGAGCATGTTGAGTCAAGCAAGCATGGAGCCAATAAAACCAATGGTAAGGAGGTAAATTTTAAAGACCTTCCTTTTCGTAATTCATATTTGATGAGCAAAAGAATGACTTAAACTAAGCATGAAAAAGATATTATCAATTTGTTTAGTAAAGTGGAAGTCAATATTCCTTTGCTTGATCTTGTGAAATGAGTTCCTGCTTATGCCAAATGCCTTAAAGACCTGTGTACCCATAAGAGGAAGTTTGGGCCAAATGAAAGAGTTTAAGTAAGCTCAAATGTGTCTGCCATATTTAAACCTCAAATCCTTATGAAATGCCAAGACCTTGGATTATTTACTGTCACTTGCACTTTAGGTAAAATTACTATAGGGGGAGCTTTGTTAGATCTAGGGGCAGCTATTAATGTCATGCCTAAGTTCGTTTACACTTCATTGGTAGTCAAGACTCTTAATTTTACCACTGTAGTACTCCAATTGGCTGATAGGTCTATTAGGTATCCTGAGGGCATTATAGAGGATATTTTGGTCCAGGTTAAGGATTTAGTTTTTCATACTGATTTTTATGTGCTTGACATGTCTTCTGAACTTGTTCATGACACCACACTGATTCTTGGTAAACCTTTCTTAAGGACTGCTAACACCATGATTACCATGAAAGAAGGCACCATCACAATGGAAGTAGGTGATCACAAAGTTTGTTTTAATATGTATGAAACAATGAAACATCCTTATAAAGATTACTCACTTTTGGGTGTTAACATAGTTGATATTGCTGTTGATGATGCTTGCTTTAAATTTGAACTGTAAGATGATTCCTTTGGCTCTAAACTGTATTCACTTGATTCTACTGATGAGGAAGACACCATTTCTTCCTTTTCATCTTTTTATGCTTTTCCCTTCACTTGCTCATATGGAGGTGACATAACATGCCTTAACTGTGCAGTAGTTAATTACAAAGCAACGGTATCATCTACTGAATCACACATGAGTTCTATTCCTTCTATTGTTAGTGATGACTCTCTTAGGGAAAAGTTTTCTTTTAATATTTTAGGTGATTTTGGCATCGTGGAGATGACACTAACGTGGCAATTGATGAAGTTGTTTCACCGCAACAAAAGTGTCTGACTGAAGATAACAAAGATGGTCCACTTTCAACTATTCTACTTACTTATTTGATGCAAAAACACCTTGAATCTAAGGATTATTCTCCATCCCTTACATCTCCTAACTTATCTACTTTTAATTCTTCTCATACCTTGAGATACTTGGATGAGTTGTTGTCTATTGATGATTCAGGTATGCAGAAGGATTTATCCAAGGCAGTTGTTGCTATAGATCAACCTGAGGTTGGTACAATGCTTGGAATAAATGGAGATTGCTAAGCTGACCGTATGGAAACTAAACTATCAATGATTGAAGGAAAGGGGAGAAATCTGTTCTCTCTTAAACTTCATGAGTTGATCCCTTCAGTTGTGCAACCTCCTAAGATTGAATTAAAACCCTACCTCATACTTTAAAGTATGCTTTCCTTGAGTCTAATGAGCGATTACCTGTCATAATTGCCAATTCCCTATCTAATGGTGAGGAAGAGAGACCCCTTGTTGTGTTGAGAGAGCATTAGAGGGCTATAAGATGGACTTTAGCGGACATACCTGGGATTAGTCCAGCTATTTGCACACATAGGATCCTACTGAGTGAGGGTTCCAAACTTGTGAGATAGCCCCAAAGGAGACCAAACCCACTTATCCTAGATGTGGTTAAGAAAGAAATCACCGAACTTTTGAGTGCTGGGGTCATCCATCCCATATCTGATAGCGAGTGGGTTAGTCCAATATATGTAGTGCCTAAAAAGAGTGGGGTCACTGTGGTTAGAAATGATAGGGATAAGCTTGATCCTAAAAGAGTGAAAAATTCCTAGTGTGTGTGTATAGACTATAGAAGATTAAATAATGCCATATGAAAAGATCATTTCCCTCTTCCTTTTACTGACCAGATGCTTGAGAGACTTGCAGGAAAATCTCACTACTAGTTTTTGGATGGTTTCTTTGGGTACTTTCAAGTACCTATTGCACCAGAGGACTAAGATAAAACCACTTTCATATGTCCTTTTGGTACCTTCGCTCAGTGAAGGATGCCCTTTGGGTTAAGTAAAGGAATGCATGGAAGTCTTTATGGATGACTTCACTGTTTGTGGTGGTTCTTTTGATAATTGCCTTGCAAGTCTTGAAAAAGTTTTAAAAAGATGCATTGAAAAGAATTTGATTTTAAACTTTGAAAAATGTCATTTCATGATCAAAGAGGGCATAGTGCTGGGTCATTTGATTTATAGCAAGGGAATTGAAGCTGATAAAGCTAATATTGAGGTTATATATTCTTTGTCTTATCCTGTCTGTGTTAAAGATATAAGATCATTTTTGGGTTATGTAGGATTTTATAGGTGATTTATAAAAGATTTCAGTAAGATTGCATTACCTCTTTCAAAGCTTTTACAAAAGGATGTAAAATTTGACTTTGAAGATTTGTGTAGAGATGCTTTTGATGAGTTAAAGTCTAAACTCATTTATCCCCCTATTTTGATTGCCCCTGATTGGAAATTACCTTTTTAGCTTTCATGTGATGCTTCTAATTGTGTTGTAGGAGCTATGTCGGGCCAAAGGAAGCAGAAGCTCTTAAGAGCTATTGCATATGCCTCAAAAATATTGGATTCAGCTCAACTCAACTACACAACTGGTACTACTGTCGCCTGCAACCAAATTCAAAAGAAATCCCTTTAATGTAGTAGCGGTAAGCAGATATCGTTCCTATGAGGAATCTTAACGGCAATGAAATTACGAATTCAAATGAAACAAAGGAACAAAATTAGGGGAGATTTTAATTCACGCAATATAAGAAAAAAAGTATAAGAAAAATTGCAAATTGCAAGCAATAATTGAATATAAAAAATTAATGGGAAAATACCTTGGTTTTCAGGTTACCGATGATATCATGCTAATATGGATCCTTGACATAAAATTACAATCATTAACAAACATTCATTAGGAATATTTTCTCTTAAATGTAATAACTAGAAACATGTATCCTACCATTCTTATTAAACAACAACCTAGATACGATCATAGGTTTAATTGAATAATAGCTTTACAAACCAAGAACCAATGAGCAAGCGAAATAAATGTACGACATGCAATCAATCAAGCGAATATTTCCTTATAATTTTCCGACTCTAACGTAGAGAAGACAATCCTAATTGCTACTTGTGATTAGCGAAACTGAACGTCATATTTCGTTAATCTTGAACACATTAATCCCTAGTTGCGCACCTAGAAACCAACGAATTCAATTAGAGAGAGTAGATCAGAAGATATTCAATTTTTATTAACAACGTAAACTTTATTCAAAACATCTCACACATACTAGCGGATAACACGGATCCCCTCAACCAAGACAAAAAGTTTAGTTACTCATGCTAGAATTGAAAATGAAAAAAAAATAAACCGTAAAGTCTCCATACCTGGTTCTTTACTGAAAAACATGAAAAATGCTAATGGAGAAAATGCAGAAAACATAAAAAGACTGAAAGAAAACAGCAGAAACGAAAATCTCTAAGCTACGCTTGCGTGAATAGTGATCCTCTCCTTTTATGCTTATTTTTCCGATTTCCCTCCTATCTTTTCTTGATTCTCGTTCGATATTGTATCCCCCAAATTCAGGTGGTCAATCCCCTTGTAAGATAGCAATATAATCTTCAAAGATTGTGTGAATCTCGAATTTGACTTTTGAAAATAGATCTGCAAATTTATTCCATCCTTAGACGTGGCCACGTCTAGTGACTGAATTGTTGCCATATTTGAAAATTCAGATTTTCTTCACTTCTTTTTCATCTTTTTGATTTAATTTCATCTCTAAGGTGTTGAAAATCATCTGCAAACAATTATAAGATAATTCCATTAATTTCAGATAATAATTTCAGCACATTAAAGATAATTAAGTATCAAATAAGTGCAAATTGATGACTTAACAACGAGTATTCACAGCTTCCTGAATATAATGACAATTCACTTTAATATGCTTGGTACGCTAATGGTAAACTGGATTAGTAGCAATTTGAATGGCACTGGTGTTATCAGCATGGAAAGGAGTGAAATCATGGGAAGGAAACCCAAGCTCAGTCAATAATCCTCGAAGCCAAATAATCTTAGAACATGCAGCAGACATAGCACGACATTCAGACTCGGTGGAAGATTTTAAGACACGATCTTGTTTCTTACTCTTCCATGATATCAAACAATTTCCAAAAAATATGAACCAACCAGTGACAGAGCGACGAGTATTAGGCTAAGCAGCCTAATTGACATTGCTAAAGGCAACCAGTTTCATAGGAGATCCAGCAGGGAAAATAAACCACGAGAAGAAGTACCTTTCAGATAATGAATGATGCGATGTACAACAGCTAAGTGTAGATGTCTTGGAGAGTGTAGAAACTGACTAACTTGTTGTACCGTAAAAGAGATGTCAAGCCTAGTAATAGTTAGGTAGTTCAATTTGCCCACTAATCGTCGATACAATACAGGATCAGAAAGTAGCTCTGCCTCTTCAGTATGATACTTAACATTCACTTCTAGAGGAGTATTAACAGAAGAATCCTGAAGACCATCTAAAGTAACCAAATCTTGTGTGTATTTATGCTGTTGCAAAAATATTCCAGAAGAGTCAGTATGAACTTTCAATCCTAAAAAATAGATAAGTTGTCAAGATCCTTCATATGAAAAGAATCATGAAGATGTTGTTGAAGTTGGCTGATCAATAAAATGTTTATTCCAGTTATAACAATATCATTAACATAGACTAAAAGTAGGACAATTCCCGTGGAAGTTTTATGAAGAAACAAGGAAGAGTCATGTTGACTTTGTACAAACTGAAATTAAAGTAAGGTAGAGCGGAACTTCTTAAACCAAGCTTGGGGAGCTTGTTTTAAGCCATACAAAGAACGGTTTAGCTTACAAACTTCTAAAGTAGAAGAGGAAAACAAACCAGGAGGAGGCGTCATGTATATGTCCTCTTTGAGGTCTCCATAGAGGAAAGCATTTTTGACATCCATCTGTTGAAGTTTCCAACCTTAAGAAGCAACAATAGCAAGAACAGTACACACTGTAGTTATTTTCACAACAGGATCAAATGTCTCCTCATAGTTAATCCCATATTTTTAGCGATTACCAAGAGTAACCAACCTTGCCTTATAGCGTTATGGGTCCTATCAGAGCAAAGTTTCATTGAGTAAACCCATTTACACCTAATAAGCTTGACTTTAGGTGGACAGAGGACAATTTCCCAAGTTTGATTGTCATGACGAGCCTGAAGCTCCTCTTTCATTGCAATTTTCTAGTACTCATGCTTAGCTACTTGTGAGTAAGAAGATGGAACCAAAATAGAGGACAAAGTAGTAGTAAATGATGTATGATAAGAGTAATAATTAGTCGGAGGCCGAAAATTTCTAGTGGATCGTCTCACAACAGGTGGAGCTAGATCAGATGGTGGTTATGGATCAAGAAGGGAAGGTAGCGAAGGACGTCAGTTGTACAAAATTACAAGGTTGAACTGGTCAATAGAAGAAGCAAGTCATCAAAACTAGGAAGAAAAGCAACTTCAGGTGATGATGGAACATGGGTTGGGAAGAAATTTTGATTTTTAAAGAAAACAACATTGCGAGAAACTCGGAGCTTCTTAGAACTAAGATTATAGCAAACAAAACCTTTGTGGCTAGAACTGTATCCCATAAATGCATATTTAATAGATCGAGCAGAAAGTTTATGACGTTCATGAGGAGGCAAATGAACAAAACACACACAACCAAATGTATACAAATGTCGATAGTCAGGATATTGATAATTAAGACGATAATAAGGAGAATCAAGATGTAAAGTTTTAAAAGGCAATCTGTTAATGAGATAAACGACTGTAGATAAAGCTTTGATCCAAAAAGTAGGTGGAACTGAAGATTCAAGTAACAAAGTTCGGGATACTTCTAAGAGATGACAATTTTTTCACTCTGTCAAACTATTTTGTTGAGGCATATGCGGACAAGAACGTTGTGAGAGAATATCTTTTTGATTTAAAAATTCACAAAAGGAAATAGACATGTTCTTTCCACTAGAATATGATCTAAGAACTTTGATAACAGCAGAAAATTGAATTTCGATATATTGGAGGAAAGTTTTAAAACAGAAAAAAAAAACCTCAGATTTAGAACGAAGAAAATAAATCCAAGTGAATCGACTATAATCATCAATAAATGTCACAAAATACTTATAATGTTCATGAGGAATAATAGGTGAAATTCCCTATACATCATTATGAATAATATCAAAGCATTTTTCTGAATGACTATCAGCAATGGGAAAATGAAGTATTTTACTTTTTCCTAATTTACAAGTTGAACAATCAAAAGAAAGATAAGAAGAACACAATTGATCAGTGTTACCCAATAGCCCAGAGTTTAACAAATAAGACAAAATAGTAGAATTAGGATGGCCTAAACGTTTATGCCAAACCTCACTCTTATTGAAGATAGTAGAGCAAGCTAAAATAACATTACTCAGAAAAGAAACATGTAATGGAAAAAAAATTCTTAGTTTAGGCCCCTTCGTGATCATTTGACCCAACACCTGATCCTGCACAGAATAACCATCAAGAGAAAAACATAAAGAATAAGTATTTTCCACTAGTTGTCTAACAAAAAGGATATTATTAGAAAGTTCAGGTGATATAAAGGTATTGTCAAAAACTGGAGGAATATCTCCAACAGCAATAATAGGTAGAGTATTTCCATTAGCAACCTAAATATATTCGGAATCAAGATACAGATGGGCATTTTGCAGCAAATTAGCTGAACTACTCATATGATTTGATGTTACAGAATCAAGCAGCCAAGTTGTAAAGGATGGATTATCCTTACCTTAAATCCCTATAGTAAAAAAGCAAAAATAATCATTTGTTAAACCATTGCAGGAGTAAGGATTGGTGGTTCAGCATTTTGATTGGTTGCTAATGTAGGTGAAGCAGTTGTAGTGGCTTAAAAAATGGTGTGTTGTCGATTTTGGACTATTGGTTCAACATTCTGAGTGATTGCTGATATAAGTGAAGCAGCTGTATTGGCTTGAAAAACAGTGTGTTGTCGATTTTAGACTGCTAGTTCAACATTCTGAGTGATTGTTGATGTAGATGAAGCAACTCTAGTAGCTTGAAAAGTAAAATGTTGATTTTTGGGGACGAATCACACACTCTTTGATGGTGTGTCCTGATTTTTGCAGTAATTGTAAAATTTTTGGGTACAATTTATAACTATATGACCATAATTCTTGCAACTAAAACATTGAACCTTACTCATGTCTTATACCTTTGCCTCTTGTGTGAGACACAAAAGCCATTGGTGTTGTAGTAAACTTCTCATGTTCAAGATGAGCGTGCATGAGAAGACGTTGTTCTTCACGAATTAATTCACCAAAGTAGTCATCCAAGGTAGGAGGACGATGACGATTAATTATATTAGAATGAGCATTTCTCAAAATTTGATCTCAACTTCATTAGGAATTGATCACGCTTACTAATTTCATAAACAACCAACATATCATAGAGAGAATCTTGGGACACAGTAGCACAAACAATGGTAGAAAATTTAGTTCATAAATTTTGAAAACCAGAAAATTACTCTTGAATAGACTGACTTCCCTAAGTATAATTTGCAATCTCGCACTCCAATTGAAATCTTCTAGCTGAATTCCTTTGATAATAAACCTTTTTTAGATATTCCCACATAGCTTTAGTAGTTTTGTATAGGCACAAATTAAGAATAATTTGAGAATCACAAGAACCTGTAATCTAGGACATCACCCGAGCATCCATAATTTTCCATTGAGCCAACTGAGTAGCATCTATTGGAGTTGGAACAGTCCCATCGATATGTCCCCATAACTCCTTTATAGTAACATACAATTGGAATTGAAATTCCCATGTTGCATAATTCTTTCTAGTAAACTTTAGACAAAATTCAAAGTTAGATTTGCCATCAGCCATTAAAAAAAAACAACAAAAGCAAGTCACAAATGAACAAGAAATTTCTGAAACAACCACACCAAATACCTAAACAAAGATCGCAATAAAAAATACTAAGACACTTTCACAAAATACTAAAATAGCGCTTCTACATGAGTAGCTTTGATACCATGATAGACTTGATAGAGAAAGAGAGAAATTTTGGTTGAATACCCTATGATATCCTCTTAAGTTTTATTCAAATAAATAGATGAATATACATCATGATTATAACTATAATTGTACAATCTAAAGAATGATTATCAACACTATTACAACCTGATTTACCTCTAATTATAACTGTATAATATAAGCAAATATACGATAGTTATAACAAAATAAATGTTATCTATATATGGTAACATCTTAAACATTCAGTTAAAATCATATTGCAAGCAACGACAGAGCAATATACAAATTAGGATGGAATGGAAGATATGTGAGACCAAAGTATTTCAGTAGAAGTTTCACTTCAAACAACTAAAAACCAAAGTACAAATTGGGATGAATCAGTAATAGAAAGTATATTATATTTTTCAACAGCCGAACTAGGATGGAACTCCAAGGACATTACTAGTGAATGTTATAGAGATGGGAAAAATTTATAAATGTCTTAATGACATATAAAAAAGTGCACACACTTTCAGCAATCATTAACAACTTGTAAATGTATTGGAACAAAAAATTGAAAGTAATAATGCTCAAGCTTTGTTTATGGTTCTCTCCTCTCAGCTTTCATTTTTAATCGATTCATTCCATGCAACATAAATAAACTATATGCAAGAGCTTACTAGGTCTTGCATCTTTAACAGATCTTTACATTACGATGATTCGTTTAGTGTCAAAAACAGACAAGCCCCTGTCACAAGCATACATTGGACCCCAAGATAGGGTGGTGGAAGCTAATAAAATCAACATATTACCTAAACAACACAAAGGAGTGAACTTTAACCAGCATGTAGGCTACGTTACGGTGCATCCAAAGAATAAAAGAGCACTTTTCTATTATTTCATAGAGTCACCTCATGATTCTTTTACTAATCCATTGGTCTTATGGCTTAATGGAGGTAATACATTTGCACGAGCACAAATTAGACTGAAGCTTCTATAAAGAAAATTTGATGAGTAGCATATATCATGATTTACTTGCAGGGCCAGGATGCTCGTCTTTGGGAGCAAGAATCATAGGGATGGCAATTTTTGGCCCATAAGCCTAAATTTAGTTGTTTTTAATAGGCCAGGCCCAAGCCTAGATAAACTCAATATCTAATTATTTTAAGCAAAACAACATCGTCTTATTTAAAAGAGTTAGGCCTTGGGTAAGCTTGGGTCTGGACAACCTAGATCCTGATCTAACTAAAAAAAAATTATTCTAAATTTTTAATTTAAAAAATTAGTTTAAAAAACTTGGCGAGGGCTGGCCCATAGGCCAACCCATTGTCATCCCTAAGGAATCATACGAGAATTGGGACCTTTTACAGTCAAAAGTGACAAATGACACTTAATTTAAATTCTTATGCCTGGAATAATGGTAATTTAAGAGACTAAAATATCTTCTCCCTTTTCTGTTGCTAGGGCTCCAACTAAGACAAATTGTTGCTTAGTTCCACATAGCTCATTTGTTTTGTCTTTTTTGGAGCCCTAGTTCTCGAGACAACTTCATCTTTCTATCACGCATAATTTAAAAGCTCTTTTTAAGAAAGTCCAGCTGATCACTTATTAATTTGACGGTGAGCAAAACAATTGGTAGCTAGTGGGAGGAACAAAATGAGTGTAGTAGAGGAGAGGGTATTCTATAGCTGGTGGTAGAGTGTTCTGAGTGTGGTAGAGGAGGAGGTAAAGTTATGTTAAGGCTTTTTCTTCTTTAATTTTCTTTAATATTACTTGATATTATTTTATTAAATTTTGGCATGCATTTCATATGACACTTGACATCCTACGTATACAGTCACATCAGTACTGTTAACAAAGAGATTAATGTTAGACTATTTCTGTTTAAAATTAAAAGTTTGAGTAATTTATTTTCATTTTTTAAACTTTGAGCTACAATTACAAAATTGTGCAAAGTTTGTAATTTTTTTGGTAATAACCTTATTAAAAAAACTTTGAGTTGCTATTTAAAAAAGAAAATTTTATTTAATATTCTCTAAATTATTTTTGCATATTATATAACTTAGTATGAAAAATAATTTAAACAATAGGAAGCTAACAGGGATCTCTCTTGGAAAACACGTTCTGAGCTTGAGGAGTCATGTATATCCTTGGATAAAGCATCAAATGGGAAATGGGAACAACAACTGACTCTGGTTTGATAACTGGACATAATACAGTCCCCTTATTATAAGAAGTGAGATTATGCATTTAAGTAGCTTTACTCTAAACTCTAGAGTCTCCTCTCTAATACATAATGGAGAATGGTCTTCAAACTTCAGAGGTTCTTCCTCTCTGGCTGCATTCTTACCCTAGATCCAACAATCTCAAAGTGAAGACTACATTTTATGGAACATCAATTTCAATGAGGTATTTACAAATAAATTATGCTATTCGATTTTCAGAGTTAGTTTGAGAGAAGTTGCTTGGCATGAAATACTCTAGAATCACTCTTTAAACCCTAAGGCTTCTGTAATTATGTGGTTGTTGGTTGATGCCCTATAGCCATTCGCTTTGGTTATAGTTTAGTAATAAATTATTTAAAGGCATTCTTTATTTTATACATATTTAGATGTATATGATAAATTTCATGAGATAATTTTACATTACTATTGAAATTATAATGATATTATAATTATGAGATTCATATTGCATTTATATATTATCCCTAAATTGTTCCTAGTTATTGTTTTATTAAGACTGGACATTAATATAATGTAGAAAAACTAGAACACGTTTTATTTTTTCTTATGAAGGAAGTAGTCTATCTCCTAGGCTAAAGTATAGGGATAATTAAACAAACACATGGGTGTTTGTTAGAGAATAAGTTCATTGAACAAACCCGATATGAGAAATCTATTTGGAACATTACTTATATGTCTATGTAACTCTCATTATGATGATTGTATAAATGATCCTTTGACTTGAGGTCTCCAAAGTTATCTTATATAAGAATTGCTATATTTTGATACTACTTATGACCTATTTAATCACAGGTCAATCAATCGGTAGTCATTGGATGTAACATAAACTAGATGAAGGTAGTTATGTGATCAAGATATGATTCATCATCCTAAAGTAATTAGGGAGAATGTTCCATTGTTCTCGATTAGTATTAATTCGGGAAATCCTTAGCCAAGGTGGAATGATGCTTTGTAAATAGTTTACAAATGTCATTAATTGAATCAATAGCTAATGGTGGAGAACTAATATGATTAGACTCAAAAAGAGTAGACATTAACTTCATGCTCTGTCTAATTGAAATATTATATGATGAAAGGACTGAATTATACAAAGAATTAGACATTAACTTCATGCTCTGTCTATTCGAAATATTATATGATGAAAGGACTTAATTATACAAAAAATTATGCACAAAAAGGTTAGTCAAAACCACTTTAACATTCCTTAATATTTAGGTGGTCATGAAGTGTTGTCAGACGACAATCTTGATAAATGATTATAAATTGTTGAATTGGAGAATTAAAGATAAATTAAAAGGAAATTTAATTTATCTAATTCTAATTATGAATTATAATTATAATTTATAATCATTACCAATATATTTGAGAACCTAATGGGCCATTAAAAGAGCAAAGATATTTTATCAAGTTGAACTTGATTGTAAAGTTTGAGAAACATTATGATTAAATATGAGACATTTAATAAATAAGGATCAATATGGGATATTGGATCTTATTTAGACATAATTGATATTTAATTAAAATTAATTATAGTTCTAATTAAAGTTTAATTTCAATTAAATTAATAAATGTCCAAAACCTATTATAAATAGGCTTAAGCTCTAATGAAGCTAGCACTTCTTACTTAACTCTCTCTAAAAGTGTTACAGAGTTTTCTCAACCTATTCTGTAAATATCATTAGAGGTCGGACATTTGTGAGGCTATAGTGGTTGAGATGAATCGATTTTAAAAATGGTTCGAGGGATACCATAAAAACATAATCAAGCTTCGAAATAAGGAACGAATTTAGATTCACACTTTATTATGATTTCTGTGTTAAATCATTTTATAGAATTAAATTGATTTTGGTTTTCAGAAAACCAATTTGCAAAAAAATTTCATAATTATTCTGCTGCAATCGTGATTGGATTCTGTCCCGGTTTCTCAATAATGGCTCATTATTAAAAATAGAATTAGAACCAAGGTTTTAAAAACCAGACTCGACTGAAATAGAATTAGAACCAAGGTTTTAAAAACCAGACTGGACCGACCGATTCGACCGAAAAAAGTCTGAACCGGTCAGTGGTTCGGTTCAATTTTAACAAAAAACCTGTCAGTTTAAAAATCGACCGATTTGTTGGAGAACCAGCCAATTTTCATCAAACTAGTAAAAAATACCTAATTTGTCAATCGCCCCTTCAACATTTTAGAATTTGTGACTGGCGAGGGTGATTGGCGATTGAGACTTCGCTCTTTGTCTTTCGCCCATCGCCCCTCACCATTTTCTCATATTGGATGATAGAGAGTTCAGATTTCTCTCTTGTCAGTCGCCCCTTCCCATTTTCTCAATTGGTTGACAGATATACCTAAACCTAAACACTTCAGATTTCATTCAGAAATCGATATGTCTCACCCTCTTCATTATCTTCTCTTCATCATCTTCGCTTAACCATATCTCACTGTCTCCATATATGCATGTAACCTATAGATGTAAAAATTGAGCCTTGTTGACTCTCCTTAGGTGACTACTGTGGCTTTCCTTAGGCAGCTACTGTGGATAAGGGGTCTCTGTTTGAGTTTAACTGCTTATTTGAGCTTAAATCTTTAATTCTTTCTTGAAATTACTGCTTCTCTTATTGATCTGTGTTTTTTTGTTTGGTCATGTTACTGTTGCTCTTCATTCTTTGACGAGCTATGTGATTCTGCTACCAGATAACTCGTCGTTGGGAGCATATTTTGGAGTGATAATTTCTTTTAATGTTACTGCTATTTCTTTTGTATATGAGGCGTGGAATTGTTGCATTAAATCTGCATCTTCTTTCAATCTTTGTTATTGTGATTTAGGTTGGAGTGGTAATTTTATCTCTAAAAGAAAGCATCATCTGATTATATAACCACACACCAACTGGAGCAAGCGATTGGAACATGATGCTTTTGATCTACAGACTCATCTCTTGCATGGATTAGATCACTATAATGGTTTTGCATTGAAATGTTGATTCTAGATGTCAAGTTTATATAAGTTCATATTCTATGTTATTCAAGGTTAACAGATAAGGAGTAGTATTGACTATTGATTAATTTGTTTCCTGTAACAATTAGAAATACATTAATAGTTGGTTTAAGTTTTCTGTAATATTTAGAACTCTATTTCATATCAATTTCTGTAATGTTTAGAACTCTATTTCATAGCAATTTCTGATATTGATAGTTGGGTTATATATATTCTGATTTAGAACTCTACTTGTTGATATGAACACCAAAATTGAAAACTACCAAAATTTCAGTTAGGCTATTTGAAGTGGAGCAATTGCTGAAGCAAAACTTAAAAAGTGAATGTATTCGGTCTTCTATGTATCATCTTAGTCATTAGTCGACTCTTGATTTGTTTCAGCTCTTGGTTTGTTTTTGATATGGTCATCATTCTGCTGTTGGTTTCTGCGTATATGTATGGTTTGTGATGGTTTCAGCTTAACTTTTTCTTTTTCCAAATTGATTCTTGTTTCTTATTGTTCTTGGATTTGATCCATTGTTCATTATATGTTCAAATTGGGTGGGAATAGGATAGAAGATCAGGTGGTGGTGGTGATTGATTGGGACTCTATTATTTAACCAATTGGCTTTTATTCTTATGATGTTGGATCAAAAGTTGGTTAACTTCGATACATACTAGTGGTAGATCAAAGGCTTATCCCTTTGTCACAAAAAAAACTAGATTATGTTCATTGTATTCAACCTTTAATGAATGGAAAGCCATAAAATAAATGAAATTCTTAAGAAATTGCTTTTGAACCTAAAACATTTGGCCCAAGTCTCCTTATTGGTTTATGAAGAGCTCAATGAAAGTTCCCTTTGTAAAATCCCCTGAAATTTGTCTCATCCTGATATATCCTCTAGATCTTTATTAGAAGCCTGATTTGTGATGAGCACGGCGCAACGCCTTCTATGTCTAAATTTTTAAAGAGATGGGTTAACTAAAAGAAAAAAGACGATAACCTAACATCTAAGAAGGTAGATCTAGAAATTTATAATATATTGACTATGTGGAAGTTTAAGTGATCTGTCTTGAATGATTTGGAGTGGTGGAAAAGCAACCCTTACAATATGTTAACAATTATAGACAAACCTTGAAATTTAATTGATCAAAATTACAATATTAAGTATTAGAATTACAACAAATATACATTATAAACCCAATTATGTAGTAAATCTATAGAGCAAACATATGTTGGTTTTTTAATCCATTATGCTATTGTTGGTCTTCTTTATTACAATTGATAAATGAAAATTATTTAAATTGTATATTTTTCCCCTGAAAATAGTATACCTAATTATTTTTTTATACTTTTTAGATTAAATCATAATGGAAAATATGGAATCATCCTCTACTCGTGGTAAGTCTGGTCCATCATGGAATTATTTTTCTTCTACTCAAGCATCTGATATGTCCAATATAACTGCATGTTTTGCGGTAAAATATTTAAAGGGGGATGAATTTTTAGAATGAAAAAACATCTTGCTAGTGTTAAGGGTAATATTGCTTCTTGCAAAAACATGCCACTTGATGTGTGTGACATGAATGGAAAATATTTACAGCAACAAGCAAAAAAGAAAAAGAAAAAGAAAAATAAAGAGGCTCATGATATATCTTTTGGAGATAATGAAACACTATAAGCATTAGATAAAGGAAAAAAGAAAAGCTACTATTGACATAGATTCTTATTTTTCTCCAAGAACTACTCCTAGTTCTCAACCCAGCCTAAAAAGTTTTATGGTTGATAAGGATGTTGTTTTGAGATGTAAAAGGGCATGGGCTAGATGGTTCTATCATTCATTTATTCCTTTAAATGCTTTCAATTCACCATATTTTCAAGAAGCAATTGATTCTACAATAGCAATAGGTCCAGGATTTAAGGTACCATCTTTTATGAGTTGCGTGTGCCTTTGCTTCAAGATTTAAAAAAGGAATGTCAGTTAATTGTGGATATATATAAATCTAGTTGGGAATCAACAGGATGCATTATTACGATAGATGGGTGGACTGATCAAAGACAAAGAACCTTGATTAATTTCTTGGTTTATTGTAATATTAGAAAAACTTTTATCAAGTATGTTGATGCTCTTGATATGGTAAAAAGTGCTAATGCTTTATTTGAATTATTCTCTGAAATTGTCGAGTGGGTTGGACTAAAGAATGTTGTGCATTTTGTTATAGATAATATAGTGAATTATGTATCAGCTAGGTACTTATTACAATCACAATATGGGCATATTATTGATCTCCATGCGCTGCTTATTGTATAAATCTTATTTTAAAAGATATTGGTGGTACGGATCATATTTCTAGTCTTGCTTCATGCGCATCTAAGATCACAATTTTTGTGTATAATCATGTCACATTTTTGTCTTGGTTAAGAAAGCAAGAAGATTGGGTT
>JAOQML010093513.1:0-23141 GCA_027568935.1 Erythroxylum urbanii
CTACTATGCATGTGCATATGTGAATGCATGCATATGTCACTATTCACTTATACACTAGGTGAGGGGATGTTACACAAGGAGTGCCAACGAGCTGTTTTGCCTACCAAAGGTGTGACAATAGGGTTTTTTTTCCCACTAAAGGGGACCAACGGACTATTTTCTCCCTCGATGGTGCCTAGCGACCGTGCCAACGAGTTGTTTTCCTAACAAATGTGCCTAGCAACTTTGGCAACGTGTTATTTTTCCCACCAAAGATGAGCCAACGGGCTACGTTTCCCACTGAAGGTGCCCAACGGGCCATTTTCCCACCGAAGGTGCTTAGCAACCCTGCCAACAGGCTGTTTTACTCACTGAAGGTGTGCCAATAGGTTGTGTTTCCCACCAGAGGTGCCCAACTGGCTGTTTTTCCCACCTAAGATGCCTAGCCAAAGAGCTGTTTTGCCTTCGAAGGCGTGCCAATGAGCTGCTTTGCCTACCAAAAGTGTGACAACAGGCTATTTTTCCCACCGAAGGGGACCAACGGACTATTTTGCCCCCTAATGGTGCCTAGCGACTGTGCCAACGGGCTTTGTAACCCACTAAAGGTGTGCCAATGGGTTGTTTTTCCCACCAAAGGTTCCTAACGACTGTGCCAACATACTGTTATTCCCACCAAAAGTGTGCCAACAAGCTATGTTTCCCACCGAAGGTGCCCAAAGGGCAGTTTTGTCCATCATAGGTGCTTTTCCTACCGAAGGTGCCTACCAACTGGACCAACGTGTTGTTTCTCCTATTGAAAGCACCTAGCGACCATGCCAACGAGCTATTTTTCCCACCAAAGGCGTGCCAACAAGCTTTGTTTTCCACCGAAGATGCCCAACGAGTTATTTTTCCCACAAAAGATGCATAGCGATCGTGCCAACGGGCTATGTTTCAAACTGAACGTGTGCCAAAGGGCTATGTTTCGACTGAAGGTCCCCAATAGATTATTTTTTCCACTGAAGGTTCCTAGCAGTCATGCCAATAGATTGTTTTTACTCACCAAAGGTGCGCCAACAGGCTATTTAGCCTACCAAAGATATGCCTAACAGTCATATCAATGGGCAGTTTTTCTCACCGAAGGTGCGTAGTTACCATGGAAACAAGCCTTTTTTACCAACGAAGGTACCTAACCACCTTGCCAGTGGATTGTTTTGCCCGCTGAAGGGGCCTAGCAACCTTGCCAATGGGTTGTTTTCCACACAGAAGGTGCCCAACAGACTGATTTGCCCACCGAAAGTGCCTAGCCACTGTGCCAATGGGTTGTGTTACCAATCGAAGGTGTGCCAATAGGTTGTTTTTCCTAACAAAGGTGCCTAGCGACCATGCCAACAGACTGCTCTGCCCACCGAAGGTGGCTAGCGACCTTACCAACAGGCCATTCTTCCCACTAATTGTGTACCAACGAGATGTTTTTCATGCCAAAAGTGGCCAATGGGTTGTTTTGCCCACCAAAGGTACCTAATGATCCTACCAATGGGTTGTTTTGCTCACCAAAGTTACCTTGTGAATGGGTTGTTTTGCCCACCGAAGGTGGTTAATGATCGTGTCAACGGGCTATTTTTCCAATTAAAGATGTCTAGCGATGTGCCAATGGGCTATTTTACCGAACGAAGGTTGCTAGCGACTGTTCGATCGAAGGTGCCTAGTGACCATGACAATAGACTATTTTTCCTACTAAAGGTGTGCCAATGAGTTGTGTTGCCTGCAAAAAAGTGTGATAACATGCTATTTTTCCCACCGAAGAGGACCAACAAACTGTTTCCTCCCTAATGGTGGCTAACGACCATGCCAATAGGCTGTATACACTAAAGGTGTGCCAATGGGTTGTTTTTCCCACTAAAGGTGTCTGGAAACCGTGTCAACGTGCGGTTTTGCTCACCGAAAGTGTGCCAACGACTTGTGTTTCCCACCGAGGGTGCCCAACAGGCTGTTTTTCTATCTAAGGTGCCTAGTGACCATGCCAATGGGTAGTTTTGTCCACTGCAGGTGTGCCAACACTCTATTTTTCCCATCAAAGGTGGCCAACCGATTGATTTGCCCACTGAAGGTACCTAGCCACAGTGCCAATGGGTTATGTTTCTAACCGAAGGTATGCCAACATGTTACTTTTCCTAACGAAGGTGCCTAGCAACTGTGCCAATATATTGTGTTGCCCGCCGAAGGTGCCTAGCGACCTTGCCAATAGGCCGTTCTTCCCACCGATTGTGTACCATCAAGATGTTTTTCCGATGAAAGGTGGCCAATGGGTTGTTTTGCCCACCAAAGGTACCTAATGATCCTACCAACGGGCTATTTTACCAATCAAAGTTATCGAGCGAACAGGTTGTTTCTCCCATCGAAGGTGCTTACCAATCGAGCCAATAGGCTATTTTGCTCATCAAAGATGTTTAGCGATATGCTAATGGGTTGTTTTGCCCAATAAATATGGCTAGCGACCGTTCCATGGAAGGAGTCAAGCTACTATGCCAACGATCTGTCATTCCCATCAAAGGTGCCAACGAGCTGTTTTTCCCATCTAAGGTGTGCCAACAAGTTGTACTTCCCACTAAAGGTGCCTAGCAAAAGTGCCAACGGGTTGTTTTGCCCAATGAAGGTGCCTGGCAAAGTTGTCAACATGATATTTTTCCTACCAAAGATGAGCCAATAATGGCACCTGACGACGATCCCAACTGAAGGTGTGCCAACAGGTTGTGTTTCCCACCAAAGGTGCCCAACGGGTTGTTTTTCCCATCGAAGGTGCCTAGCGACTGTGCCAATGAGCTGTTTTGCCTACTGAAGTTGTGACAATAGGCTATGTTTTCCACCGAAGGGGACCAATGGACTATTTTACCCCCAATAGTGCCTGCGACTAGGCCAACAGGCTTTGTATCCCACTAAAGGTGTGGCAATAGGTTGCGTTTCCGAGCAAAGGTGTTTTGTAACTGTGCCACTATGTTGTTTTGCCCACCGAGGGTGTCTAGCAATTGTGCCAATGTGTTATTTATCCCACCAAAGGTGTTTAGCGATCGTGCCAGCGAGTTATTTTTCCCACCAAAAAAGCCTAAAGACCATGCTAACGGGCTTTTTTTCCCAACGAAGGTGCCTAGCGACTGAGCCAACAGATTGTTTTGCCCACTGAAGGTGCCTAGTGACCTTGCCAATAAGTTGTTTTTCACATCGAAGTTACCCAACTGACTGATTTGCGCACTGAAGGTGTCTAACCACCGTGCCAATAGGTTGTGTTGCTAACCAAAGGTGTGCCAACAGGCTGCTTTTCCCAATGAAGGTGCCTAGCAACTGTGCTAAAAATTGTTTTGCCCACCAAAGGTACCTAATGATCTTACCAATAGGTTGTTTTGCTCATTAAAGTTACCTAGTGAACAGGTTTTGCCTACCAAAGCTGTTTAATGATTGCGCCAACGGGCTATTTTTCCCATTGCAGATGTCTTGCGATGTGCTAATGGGTTGCTTTGCCCAACAAAGGTGGCTAGCGACCGTTCTATTGAAGGTGTCTAGTAACTGTGACAACAGGCCGTTTTTCCTACCGAAGGTGTGCCAAGGAGTTTATTTGCCTACAAAAAGTATGACAACAAGTTATTTTTCCCACCGAAGAGGACCAACGGACTGTTTTCTCCCAATTGGTGCCTAGCGATTGTGCCAACGGGCTATGTAACCCACTAAAAGTGTGTCAATGGGTTGTTTTTCCCACTATAGATGTATAGCAACTGTGTCAATGTGCAGTTTTACTCACCAAAGGTGTGCCAATGGCCTGTGTTTCCAACCGAGTTTACCCAACAAGGTATTTTTCCACCGAAGGTGCCTAGTGATTGTGCCAACGTGTAGTTTTGTCCACCATAATTATGCTAACATGCTGTTATTCCCACTTAAGGTTCCCAATGGTTTGATTTGCTCACTGAAGGTGCCTAGCCACCATACCAATGGGTTGTGTTGCCAACCGAAGGTGCTTAGCTACCGTGCCAACAAACTATTTTCCCACCGAAGTTACGTACCGACCTTACCAATAGGTCGTTCTTCCTACCGATTATATACCAACGAGATGTTTTTCCTGTCAAAGGTGGCTAATAGGTTATTTTACCCATCAAAGGTACCTAATGATCCTACCAACAGGTTGTTTTACCTACTAAAGTTGCCGAGTGAATAGGTTGCTTTGCCCACCAAAGGTGCTTAAAGATCGCGCCAATGGGTTATTTTTCCCATTGAAGATGTCTAGCGATGTGTTAATGGGTTGCTTTGCCCAATAAAGGCGACTAGCTACTGTTCCATCGAAGGTGCCTGGCTACCATGCCAACGTGCTATTTTGCCTAAAGAAGATGTGCCAACGGGCTATGTTTCCCATCAAAGGTACCAACGGCCTGTTTTTCCCATCTAAGGTGTGCCAATAGGTTGTGCTTTCCACCGAAGGTGTCTAGGAAACATGCCAAAGGGTTGTTTTGCCCAATGAAGGTGCCTAGCAAAGTTGTCAACATGATATTTTTCCCACTGAGGATAAGCCAACAACGGTGCCTGGCGACTATGCCAGCTGAAGGTATGCCCAACAGGTTGTGTTTCCTACCAAAGGTGCCCAACGGCTTGTTTTTCCCATTGAAAGTGCCTAGCGACTGTGCCAACGAGTTGTTTTGCCTCCGAAAGTGTGCCAACGAGTTGTTTTGTCTATCGAAGGTGTGACAACAGGCTATATTTCCCACCGAAGGGGACCAATGGATTGTTTTGCCCCCTAATGGTGCCTAGTGACTAGGCCAATAGGCTTTGGAACCTACTAAAGGTGTGCTAACGGGTTGTGTTTCCCACCAAAGGTGCTTTGCGACTATGCCACCGTGCTGTTTTGCCCACTGATGGTGTCTAGTGACTACGCTAATGCGCTGTTTATCCCACCAAAGGTGCATATCGATATGCCAGTGAGCTATTTTTCCTACAAAATGTGCCTAATGATTATGCCAATGGGCTTTTTTTCCCAACGAAGGTGTCTTACAACTAAGCCAACGGATTGTTTTGCCCACTGAAGGTGCCAGGTAACCTTACCAACTAGTTGTTTTTCCCACCGAAGGTGCCCAACTAATTGATCTGCACATTGAAGGTGCCTAGCCACTGTGCTAATGGGTTGTGTTGCCCATTGAAGCTGTGCCAATAGGTTGTTTTTCCTAACAAAGGTGCCTAGCGACCGTGCAAGTGGACTATTTTGCCCACCAAAGGTGCCTATTAACTGTGCCAAAGGGTCGTTCTTTCCACCTAATGTGTGCCAACAGGATGTTTTTCCTGCTGAAGATGCCTAATCGGCTGTTTTGCCCCAGAATGTGCCTAGTGATCCTACCAATAGGCTATTTTTCCCACTGAAGTTGCCTAGTGAACGAGTTGTTTTGCCCCCCAAAGGTGCCCAACAACTGCACCAGTAGGCCATTTTGCCCATCAGAGATGTCTAACAACTATACCAATAGGTTGTTTTGTCTAACGAAGGTGGCTAGCAAACCTTCCATCGAAGGTGCTTGACGACCATGACAATAGGCTATTTTTGCCACTAAAGTTGTGCCAACGGGCTGTTTTACCCATCGAAGATGCCCAAAAGACTATTTCCCACCAAAGGTGCCTTGGCACCATGCCAACGGGTTGTTTCGCACACCGAAGGTGCACCAACGGGCTGTTTTATCTATTGAAGGTGCTCCAACAGGTTGTTTTTCCCACCAAAAGTACCCAACGGACTGTTTGTCCAACTGAAGGTGCCTAGCGACAGTGCCAACGTGCCGTTTTACCCATCGAAGGGGTGTTAATGAGTCGTGTTTCCCACCGAAGGTGCCTAGTGAATGTGATAACTAGGTATTTTCCTAAATGAAGGTGTTTAGTGACCGTGCCAATATGTTACTTTGCCCAAAAAAGATGAGCCAACGGGTTGTGTTTCCTACAGAAGGTGCCCAATAGTGCGTTTTTCCCATGAAAGGTGCCAACGAGCTGTTTTGCCCACAAAAGGTGTGCCAACGGTTATGTTTCCTACCAAAGGTGCGTAGCGAACATGTCCACGGGCTATTTTGCCCAATGAAGGTGCTTAGCGACTGTGCCAACATGATGTTTTGCCCATCAAAGATTAGCCAACAGGCTTTGTTTCCCATTGAAGGTGCCCGATGGGCTGTGTTTCCCATTAAAGGTGACTAGCGTCCTTGTCAACGATTTGTTTTACCTACCGAAAGTGTGCCAATGAGCTATTTTGCCTACAAAAAGTGTGACAACATCCTATTTTTCCTACCAAAATGGACCAACGGATTGTTTTCTCCCCAACGGTGCCTAGCTACCGTGCCAACGAGTTGTGTAACCCACTGAAGGTGCCCCAAAGGATTGTTTTCCCACTGAAGGTGCCTAGCGACTGTGCCAACGTGTTTTTCTACCCGCCGAAGGTGTGCCAAAGGGTTGCGTTTCCCACTGAGGGTGCCCAACAGGCTATTTTCCCACTAACAGTGCTTGGAGACCTTGCTAATAGGCAATTTTGTCCATCACAGGTGTTTTTCCTACTGAAGGTGCCAACCGACTAGGCCAACGTGTTGTGTATCCCACTAAACGTTCCTAGTGGCCATGCCAACGTGCTGTTTTGCCCACCAAAGCTGTGCCAACGGACTTTTTCCTTACTGAGGGTGCCCAATAGGCTATTTTCCCATGAAAGGTGCCTAGCAACCGTGCCAACAAGTAGCTTTTTCTACCACAAGTTTGCCAATGAGGTTTTTTTCCCACTGAAGGTGCCCAAAGGGTTTTTTTCCTACCAAAGATGCTTAGTGACTATGCCAACTAGCTGTGTTTCCCACCGAAGGTGTGCCAAAGGGTTATGTTTACACCAAAGGTACCTAATAAGATGTTTTTTCCTCCGAAGGTTTCTAGCGGTAGTGCCAACGGGCTATTTTGTCTACCACAGGTGTGCCAACGAGCTGTTTTGCCTACTGTAGGTGTGCCAACAGTTTTTTTCCACCGATGGTGCCCAACGAACTGTTTTCCCCACTGAAGGTACCTAGCAACTATGCCAACTGGCAGTGTTACCCATCGAAGGTTTACCAAAGGGTTGTTTTTCCCATAGAAGGGTGAACATTCCAACGGGCTGTTTTGCCCATTGAAGGTGCCAAGAGACTGTGTTAGTGAGCTATTTTGCCCATTAAAGGTGCCTAGCGACCGTGACAATGGGCTGTGTTACCCACTGAAGGTGTGCCAACGGGTTGTTTTTCCTACCAAAGGTGCCTAGAAAAAGTGCCAATGGATTGTTTTACCCACCAAAGGTGCATAATGACTGTGCAAACATGTTGTTTTTCCCACCGAAGGTGTTCCAACGTGCTGTTTTTCCTACTGAAGGTGCTTAGTGTCAGTACCAATATGCTACTTTACCTACTGAAGATGTCTAGCGATCTTGCGAATAGGTCATTTTCCCACTGAAGGTGTATAGTGATATTGCTGACGGGTTGTTTTCCTACTGAAGGTGTTTAGCGATTGTGCAAATGAGCTTTTATTCCCAACAAAGATGCCTAGCGACTGTGCCTACAGATTGTTTTGCCTACTGAAAGTGCCTGCTGACGTTGCCAATGGGTTATTTTTCCCACTGAAGGTGCCCAACGGACTGATTTGCCTATCGAAGGTGCTTAGCCACCACGCCAATGAATTGTGTTGCCCATCAAAGGTATGCCAATAGGCTATTTTTCCCAATAAAAGTGCCTTGCGACTATGCCAATAGACTGTTTTGCCCATCGTAGGTGCCTAGCAACCATGCCAACGGTTCGTTCTTTCCACATAATGTGTGCTGATGGGACTTTTTTCCCACCGAAAGTGCCCAACGGGTTGTTTTACCTACCAAAGGTGCCTAGTGATCCTACCAACAGGCTATTTTTCCCACCAAATTTACCTACCGAACGAGTTGTTTTACCCACCAAAGGTGCCTAACGATCGCACCAACGGACTATTTTGCCCATTGAAGATGTCTAGCGACTGTGCCAATGGGCTCTCTTTCCCACCGAAGTTGGCTAGCAACCGTTCCATTGTAGGTGCCAGGCGACTATGACAACGAGCTATTTTTCCCACCGAAGGTCTGCCAACGGGTTGTGTTTCCTATCAAAGGTGCCAACGGGTTGTTTTTTCGATCGAGGTTATGCCAACGGCCTATTTTGCCCATTGAAGGTGCCCAATAGGCTGTTTGTCCTACCAAATGCATGCAAACAAGCTTTTCTGCCACCAAATGTGCCTAACGATCATGTCGATGTGATGTTTTTCTACCGAAGTGTGCAAACGGGTTGTTTTTCCCACCAAAGGTGCCTAGCGAATGTGCCAACCGACTATTTTGCCCATTGAAAGTGACAACCCAAAGGGTTGTGTTTCCCATCAAAGGTACATAGTGACCTTGCCAACGTGTTATGTTTCACACCAAAGATGCCTAACAGGTTGTTTTGGCCACTGAAGGTGCCTAGTGACCATGCCAATAGGCTATTTAGCCCATCAAAGGTGCCTAGCAATCGTGTCAACAAGCTTTTTTGCCTATTGAAGCATTGCCAATGGGCATTTGCCACCGAAGGTTTGTCAACAAGCTTTGTTCCCATCGAAGGGGCCTAGTGAATGTGCCAATGGGCTATTTTGCCCACCAAAGGTGCGTAACATCTATGCCAACATGCTATTTTGCCCACTAAAGATGAGCCAACAGGCTGTGCTTCTCATCAAAGGAGCCCAATAGGCTGTTTTTTCCACTGAAGGAGTCTCGTGACTATGCCAACAGGCTGTTTTGCCCACCGAAGGCGTGCCAAAAGGCTTTGTTTCCCACCAATGGTCCCCAACAGGTTGTTTTTCTCAACAAAGGTGCCTAGCAATCATGCCAACGAGTTGTTTTTCCCATCAAAGGTCTGCCAACGAGTTGTTTTGCCTTCCAAAGGTGAGATAATAGGCTATTTTTCCCACTGATGAGGACCAATGAATTGTTTTGTCCCCAATGGTGCCTAGCGACTGTGCCAAAGGGCTGTGTAACACATTGAAGGTGTGCCAATAGGCTGTTTTTCCCAGTGAAGGTGCCTAACAACAGTGCCAACATACTGCTTTGCCTAACAAAGGTGTGCAACGGGTTGTGTATCCCACCGAGGGTGCCCAAAAGGTTATTTTCTCACCAAAGGTGCCTTGTCAACGGGCAGTTTTGCCCACCAAAGGTGTGCCAGCAAGCTATGTTTCCCATCAAAGTGCCCTACGGGCTATTTTTCCTATAAAAGAAGCTTAGCGACTAGACCAACGGGCTATGTTCCCCACCCAAGGTGCCTACGACCATGCCAACGGGCTATTTTTTCCACCAGTGGTGTCTCAACCGGCTGTGTTTCTCACTGATGGTGCCTAACGAACATGCCAATGGGTTCTTTCTTCCAAAAAGGGTGCTCGATGACTATGCCAACGTGTTGTTTTTCCCACCTAAGGTATGCCAATGAGCCGTGTTTCCCACCAAGGGTGCCCAATGGGCAAATTTTCTAACCAAAGGTGACTAATGACCATGCAAACGTGTTGTTTTCTCCACTGAAGGTGTGCCAACGGGTTGGGCTTCCACCAAAGGTTCCCAACGAGCTGTCTTTCCTACCAATGGTGTGCCAACGGATTGTTTTTCCCACTAAAGGTGCCCGATGGGCTGTTTTCCCACCTAAGGTGCCTAGCAATCGTGCCATTAGTTTGTTTTGTCCACCGAAGGTGTGCTAATAAACTGTGTGCTCCTACTGAATGCATTCAAACAGGCTTGTTTACCCACCGAAGGTACTTACTAACTATGCCAATGTGCTATTTTTCCCACTGAAGATGGAACAAATGGGTTGTTTTTCCTACCAAAGGTTCCTAGAGAATGTGCCAACAGGCTATTTTGCCTATGGAAGGTGGCTAATAACCTTGCCAATGTGCTACATTTCCCACTGAAGGTGTCCAATGGCCTGTGTTTCACAATGAAGTTTCTTAGCGACCTTGCATGTTATGTTTCCCACCGAAGGTGCCCAACTGGCTGTTTTGCTCATTGATAGTGCCTAGTGACCATGCCAATGGGCTATTTTGCTCGCTAAAGATGCCTAGCGATCGTGCCAATGGGTTGTCTTGCCCAATGAAGGTGGCTAGCGAATGTTCCATCGAAGGTACCTGAAGACCGTGACAACAGGCTGTTATTACCAATGAAGGTGTGCCAATAGGCTGTGTTTCCCATCGAAGGTGCCAACGGGCTATATTTTCAATTAAAGTTCTACTAACGGGTTGTTTTGCCCATTGAAGATGTCCAAAAGACTATTTCTCACTGAAGGTGTTTTGGTATGATGCCAACGGGTTGTTCCACCTACCAAAGGTGCACTAACGGGCTGTTTTATGTATTGAAGGTGTTTAAATAGGTTGTTTTTCCCACCAAAAGTGCCCAACAGACTGTTTGTCCCATCGAAGGTGCTTAGCGACAGTGCCAACGTGTCGTTTTACCCACCGAAGGGGCTTCAATGAGTCGTGTTTCCCACCGAAGGTGCCTAATGAGCATGACAATTGGGTATTTTCCTAAATGAACGTACCTAGCGAATGTGCCAACGTGCTACTTTGCCTACTGAAGATGAGCCAACAGGTTGTGTTTCCTACAGAAGGTGCCTAATGGGGTGTTTTTCCCACGAAAGGTGCCAACGAGCTGTTTTGCCTAACGAAGGTACTTAGCGACTGTGCCAACATGATGATTTGCCCATCGAAGATTAGTCAACGGGCTGTGTTTCCCACCAAAGGTGCCCAATGGGCTGTGTTCCCCACTGAAGGTGCCTATCATCCTTACCAACAATTTGTTTTGCCCACCAAAGGTGTGCCAACGAGCTATTTTGCCTATAAAAAGTGTGACAACATGCTATTTTTCCTACCAAAATTGACTAATGGACTGTCTTCTCCCTAATGGTGCCTAGTGACCGTGCCAACAGGCTGTGTAACCCACTGAAGGTGTGCCAAAGGGTTGTTTTCCCACTGAAGGTGCCTAGTGACTGTGTCAACATGCTTTTTTGCCTGCTGAAGGTGTGTCAAAGGGTTGCGTTTCTCACCGAGGGTGCCCAATAGCCTATTTTCCCACTAACAGTGCCTGGCGACCTTGCCAATAGGTAATTTTGTCCATCACAGATGTTTTTCCTACCGAAGGTGCCAACTGACTGGGTAATATTGCTGTTTATCCCACCAAAGGTTCCTAGTGATCGTGCCAAAGTGCTGTTTTGCCCACCAAAGCTGTGCCAATGGGCTATTTTCACACTAAGGGTGCCCAATAGGCTATTTTCCCACTAAAGGTGCCTAGCGACTGTGCCAACAAGTAGTTTTTCCACCACAGGTTTACCAATAAGGTTTGTTTCCCACTGAAGGTGCCCGAAGGATTTTTTTCCTACCAAAGATGCTTAGCGACTATGCCAACTGACTGTGTTTCCCACCGAAGGTGTACCAAAGGGTTGTGTTTACACCAAAGGTACCCAACAAGATGTTTTTTACTCCGAAGGTGGATAACGATAGTGCCAACGGGCTGTTTTGCACACCATAGGTGTGCCAACGAGCTGTTTTGTCTACCGTAAGTGTGCCAATGGGCAGTTTTTTCCACCGAAGGTGCCCAACGGAGTGTTTTGCCCACTGAAGGTACCTAGCAACTATTCCAACTGGCAGTGTTACCTATCAAAGGTTTGCCAAAGGGGTGTTTTTCCCATAGAAGGAGCCTAGTGAACGTTCCAACAGGCTATTTTGCCTACCAAAGGTGCCAAATGACTGTGTCAACAAGCTATCTTGCCCACTAAAGCTGCCTAGCGATCATGCCAACGGGTCGTGTTACCCACTGAAGGTGTGCCAATGGGTTGTTTTTCCCACTGAAGGTGCCTAGCACAAGTGCCAACGGGCTATTTTGCCTACCAAAGGTGCCTAACGACTGTGCCAACATGCTGTTTTTCCCACCAAAGGTGTGCCAATGTGCTATTTTTCCTACCGAAGGTGCTTGGTGTCGGTTCCAACGTGCTACTTTGCCTACTGAAGGTGTCTAGTGGACCTGTGAATGGGTCATTTTCCCACTGAAGGTGCTTAGAGACCCTGTCAATTAGTTTTTTTCCCAACAAGATGCCTAACGACTGCGCCCATGGATTGTTTTGCCTACTAAAGGTGCCTAGCGACCATATCAATGAGTTGTTTTTCCCAGCGAAGGTGCCCAACGGATTGATTTGCCAATCGAAGGTGCCTAGCCACCACGCCAATGAATTGTGTTGCCCATCAAAGGTGTGCCAATAGGCCATTTTTCCTAATAAAAGTGCCTTGCGATTGTGCCAACAGACTGTTTTGCCCACTGTAGATGCCTAGCGACCATACCAACTAGCCGTACTTTTCATAAAATCTGTATTGATGGGATTTTTTCCAGCTGAAAGTAACCAACGGTTTGTTTTACCCACTAATGGTGCCTAGTGATCCTACCAACAGGTTGTTTTTCACACCAAAGTTGCCTATCGAATGAGCTACTTTGCCCACCGAAGGTGCCTAATGATTGTACCAATGGCTATTTTGCCCATCATAGATGTCTAGCGACCATCCCAATGGACTCTCTTGCACACCGAAGTTGGCTAGCAACCGTTCCATCGAAGTTGTCTGGTGACTATGACAATGAGCTATTTTTCCCACTGAAGGTGTGCCAATGGGTTGTTTTTTCGATCGAAGTTATGCCAACAACCTATTTTTGCCATTGAATGTGCCCAAGAGGCTGTTTGTCCTACCAAATGCATGCAAACAGGCTTTTTTGCCACCAAACGTGCCTAGCAACTGTGCCAATGTGCTATTTTTTCCACCGAAGGTATGCCAACGGATTGTTTTTCCCACTAAAGGTGCGTAGTGAATGTGTCAACTGGCTATTTTGCCCATTGAAAGTCACTAGCCCAACGGGCTGTGTTTCCCACCGAAGGTACATAGCGACCTTGCCAATGTGTTATGTTTCACATCGAAGGTGCCTAACTGGTTGTTTTGCCCACTGAACGTGCCTAGCGACCATGCCAATGGGCTTTTTTGCCCATCAAAGGTACTTAGCGATCGTGTCAACAGGAGTTTTTGCCCAGTGAAGCATTGCCAACGGGCTGCATTTGCCACCTAATGTTTGCCAACAGGCTGTGTTTCCCATCGAAGGTGCGTAATGAATGTACCAACAGGTTGTTTTGCCCAACAAAGGTGCGCAGCAACTATGCTAATATGCTATTATGCCCACAAAAAATGAGCCAACAGGCTATGTTTCTCATCGAAGGAGCCCAATAGGCTATTTTTCCTACCGAAGGAGTCTCGCGACTGTGCCAACGGGCTGTTTTGCCCACCAAAGGTGTGCCAATTGGCTGTGTTTCACACCAATGGTGACCAATGGGTTGTTTTTCCCAACAAAGGTGCCTAGCAATCGTGCCATCGAGTTGTTTTTCCCATCGAGGGTGTGCCAACAAGTTTTTTTGCATTTCAAAGGTGTGATAATAGGCTATTTTTCCCACTGATGAGGACCAATGAACTATTTTGTCTCTGTTGGTGCCTAGCGATTGTGCCAACGGGCTGTGTAACACACTTAAGGTGTGCCAATAGGCTATTTTTTCCCATCGAAGATGCCTAGTGATGGTGCCAACGTTCTATTTTGCCCAATAAAGGTGTGCAACAGGCTATGTATCCCATCGAGGGTGCACAAAAGGCTATTTTCCCACCTAAGGTGCCTTATCAACGGGTAGTTTTGCCCGCCAAAGGTCTGCCAACGAGTTGTGTTTCTCATCAAAGGTGCCCTATGGGCTATTTTCCCAAAAAAGATGTTTAACGACTGTACCAACAGGCTTTGTTTCCCATCAAAGGTGCCTACGACCTTGCCAACAGGCTATTTTTTCCACCAATGGCATCTCATTGGGCTGTGTTTCTCACCGATGGTGCCTAACGAACATGCCAACGGGTTGTTTCTTCCAACAAAGGTGCCTAGTGACTGTGCCAACGTGTTGTTTTGCCCGCCTAAGGTGTGCCAATGGGCTATGTTTCCAACCAAAAGTGCCCGTTGGTATAGTCGTTAAACATCTTTTTTGGGAAAATAGCCCATAGGGCACCTTTGATGAGAAACACAAAGGTGCCTACGACCTTGGCAACAGGCTATTTTTTCCACCAATGGCATCTCATCGGGCTGTGTTTCTCATCGATGGTGCCTAACGAACATGCCAACGGGTTGTTTCTTCCAACAAAGGTGCCTAGTGACTGTGCCAACGTGTTGTTTTGCCCGCCTAAGGTGTGCCAATGGGCTATGTTTCCAACCAAAAGTGCCCAATGGGCCATTTTTCCCACCAAAGGTGCCTGATGACCATGCAAATGTGTTGTTTTGTCCACCCAAGGTGTGCCAATGGGTTGGGATTCCACCAAAGGTTCCCAACAGGATGTCTTTCCTACCAATGGTGTGCTAACGGAATGTTTTTCCCACCAAAGATGCCCGACGGGCTATTTTCCTACCTAAAGTGCTCAACGATTGTGCCAACAGTTTGTTTTGCCCACTGAAGGTGTGCTAACGAACAGGTTTTTTTGCCCACTGAAGGTGCTTAGCGATTCTGCCAACGTGCTATTTTTCCCACCGAAGGTGGGCAAATGGGTTGTTTCTCCTACCAAAGGTTCCTAAAGAATGTGTCAACAGGCTATTTTTCCCATGGAAGGTGGCTAGCGACCTTGCCAACGTGCTACATTTCTCACTGAAGGTGCCCAATAGCCTGTGTTTCACATTAAAGGTGCTTAGCGACCTTGCATGCTACGTTTCCCACCAAAGGTACCCAACCGGCTATTTTGCTCATTGATGATGCCTAACGATCGTGCCAATGGGCTATTTTTTCCACTAAAGATGCCTAGCGATCGTGCCAACGGTTTTTCTGCCCAATGAAGGTAGCTAGCGAACGTTCCATCAAAAGTGAATGACGACTATGACAACAGGCTATTTTTGCCATTAAAGGTGTGCCAACGGGCTGTGTTTACAATCGAAGGTGCCAATAAGCTATTTTTCTAATTAAAGTTCTGCTAAAGGGCTGTCTTGCCCATTGAAGAAGCCCAAAAGACTATTTCCCACCAACGATGCCTTGGCACCATGCCAACGAGTTTTTCCCTCACTGAAGGTGCACCAACGGGCTATTTTATGTATTGAAGGTATTCCAACTGGTTATTTTTCCCACCAAAAGTGCCCAACATACTGTTTGTTCCACCGGATGTGCCTAGTGACAGTGCCAACGTGCTGTTTTGCCTATCGAAGGGGCGTCAATGAGTCGTTTTTCCCACCGAAGGTGCTTAGTGAATGTGACAACTAGGTATTTTCCTAAATGAAGGTACTTAGCGACTGTGCCAACATGTTACTTTGCCCACTGAAGATGAGTCAATGGGTTATGATTCCTACAGAAGGTGCCCAATGAGGTGTTTTTCCCACAAAAGGTGCCAACGAGCTGTTTTGCCCATAAAAGGTGTGCCAACGAGTTATGTTTCCCACTAAAGGTGCGTAGCGATCATGTCGACGGGCTATTTTACCCAACAAAGGTACTTAGCAATTGTGCCAACATGATGTTTTGCCCATCGAAGATTAGCCAATAGGTTGTGTTTCCCGCCGAAGGTGCTCGATGGGCTATGTTTCCCACTGAAGGTGCCTAGTGTCTGTGTCAACGTGCTTTTTTACCCACCGAAGGTGTGCCAAAAGGTTGCCTTTCCCACTGAGTGTTCCCAAAAGGCTATTTTCCCACTAACCATGCCTGGAGACCTTGCCAATGGGCAGTTTTGTCCTTCACAGGTGTTTTTCTTACCGAAGGTGCCAACTGACTAGGCCAACATGCTGTTTATCCCACCGAAGATGCCTAGTGATTGTGACAACTGGTTATTTTCCTAAATGAAGGTGCTTAGCGACCGTGCCAACATGCTACTTTGCTCACTGAAGATGAGTCAACAGGTTATGATTCCTACAAAAGGTGCCCAATGAGGTGTTTTTCCCACAAAAGGTGCCAACGAGCTGTTTTGCCCATAAAAGGTGTGCCAACGAGTTATGTTTCCCACTAAAGGTGCGTAGCGAGTATGCCGACGGGGCTATTTTGCCCAACAAAGGTACTTAGCAACTGTGCCAACATGATGTTTTGCCCATCGAAGATTAGCCAACAGGCTGTGTTTCCTGCTGAAGGTGCTCGATAGGCTATGTTTGCCACTGAAGGTGCCTAGTGTCTGTGTCAACGTGCTTTTTTACCCGCCAAAGGTGTGCCAAAAGGTTGCCTTTCCCACCGAGGGTGCCCAACAGGCTATTTTCCCACTAACCGTGCCTGGCGACCTTGCCAATGGGTAGTTTTGTCCTTCGCAGGTGTTTTTCCTACTGAAGGTGCCAATTGACTGGGCCAACATGCTGTTTATCCCACTGAAGATGCCTAGTGATTATGCCAATGTGCTATTTTGCCCACCGAAGTTGTGCCAATGGACTATTTTCCCACTGAGGGTGCCCAATAGGATATTTTCCCACCAGAGGTGCCTAGCGACCGTGCCAACAAGTAGTTTTTTCCACTGCAGGTTTGCCAATGAGGTTTGTTTCCCACTGAAGGTGCCCAAAAGGTTTTTTCCCTACCAAAGATGCTTAGTGACTACCCTAACTAGCTGTGTTTCCCACCAAAGGTGTGCCAAAGGGTTATGTTTACACCGAAGGTACCCAACAAGATGTTTTTTCCTCCAAAGGTGGCTAGCAGTAGTGCCAATGGGCTGTTTTGCCTACTGTAGGTGTGCCAACGAGTTTTTTTTTCCACCGATGGTGCCCAACGGACTGTTTTGCCCACTGAAGGAACTTAGCAACTATGCCAACTGGCAGTGTTACCTATCGAAGGTTTGCCAAAGGGTTGTTTTTCCCATAGAAGGAGCCTAATGAACATTCCAATGGGCTATTTTACCCACCGAAGGTACCAAGCGACTATGTCAATGGGCTATTTTGCCTACTAAAAGGTGCCTAGTGACTGTGCCAACGGGCCATGTTACCCACTGAAAGTGTGCCAACGGGTTATTTCTCCCACCAAAGGTGCATAGCAAAAGTGCCAACGGGCTGTTTTGCCCACCAAAAGTGCCTAACGACTATGCCAACATGCTATTTTTCCCACCGAAGGTATGGCAATGTGATGTTTTCCCTACCGAAGGTGCTTAGTGTTAGTACCAACGTGCTACTTTGCCTACTGAAGGTGTTTAATGACCCTGCGAATAGGTTGTTTTCCCACTGAAAGTGCATAGCAATATTAATGATGAGTCATTTTTCCTCCTGAAGGTGCTTAGCGACCATGCCAACGAGCTTTTTTTCCTAACAAAGATGCCTAGCAACCATGCCCACAGATTGTTTTGCCTACTGAAGGTGCCTAGCAACCTTGCCAATGAGTTATTTTTCCCACTGAAGGTGCCCAGCGGATTGATTTTCCCATCGAAGGTGCCTAGCCACCACGCCAATGAATTGTGTTCCGATCAAAGGTGTGCCAACAGGCTATTTTTCCTAATGAAAGTGCCTTGCGACTGTGCCAATAGACTGTTTTGCCCACTGTAGGTGCCTAGGGACCATGCCAACCAGCCGTTTTTTCCACAGAATGTGTACTCATGGGATTTTTTTCCCGCCGAAGGTGCCCAACGGGTTGTTTTAACCATAAAAAGTGCCTAGTGATTCTACCAACAGGCTATTTTTCCAACCAAAGTTGGGTTTTGTCCACCGAAGGTGCCTAATGACCATTCCAATGAGCTATTTTTCCCATTGAAGATGTCTAACAACTGTGCCAATGGGTTTTTTTGCCCACCGAAGTTGGCTAGCAACTGTTCCATCAAAGGTGCCTGGAGATTATGAAAACGAGCTATTTTTCCACCCAAGGTGTGCCAACGGGTTGTGTTTCCCTTCAAAGGTGCCAATGGGCTATTTTTTTATTGAATTTATGCCAACGGCCAATATTGCCCAATGAAGGCGCCCAAGAGGCTGTTTGTCCTACTGAATGCACGCAAACAGGCTTTTTTGCCCCCAAACGTGCCTAACGATCATATCAACGTGCTATTTTTCCCATCGAAGGTGTGCAAATGGGTTGTTTTTCCCACCAAAGGTGCCTAGCAAATGTGCCAACCGGCTATTTTGCCCATGTTCGGTGACTAGCTCAATGGGTTGTGTTTCCCATCGAAGGTACATAGCGACCTTGCCAACGTGTTATCTTTCACACCAAAGAGGTGCCTAACTGGTTGTTTTGCCCACTGAAGGTGCCTAGCGACTATACCAATGGGCTATTTTGCCCATCAAAGGTACATAGCGATCGTGTCAACAGGCTTGTTTGTCCAGTGAAGCATTACGAACAAGCTGCATTTGTCGTTGAAGGTTTACCAACAGGCTGTGTTTCCCACCGAAGGTGCCTAGTGAATTTGTCAACGGGTTGTTTCTCCCAACAAAGGTGCCTAGCGATCGTTCCAACAAGTTGTTTTTCCCACCGAAGGTGTGCCAACGAGTTGTTTTGCTTTCCAAAGGTGTGAAAATAGGCTATTTTTCCCACTGATGAGGACCAACGAACTATTTTGACCCAAATGGTGCCTAGCGACTGTGCCAACGGGCTATGTAACACACTGAAGGTGTGCCAATAGGTTGTTTTTTCCACCAAAGATGCCTAGCAACCTTGCCAACGTGCTGTTTTCCCCAACAAAGGTGTGCAACGGGCTGTGTATCCAACCGAGGGTGCCCAAAAGGCTATTTTCCCACCGAGCTGTGTTTTCCTATAAAAGAACTTTAGCGATTGTACCTGTGCCAACGGGCTACTTTTTCCACTAATGGTGCCTCAACGGGCTGTGTTTCTCACTGATGGTGCCTAACGAAGATGCCAACGGATTGTTTCTTCCAACAAAAGTGCCCGGTGGCTATGCCAACGTGCTGTTTTGCCCACCTAAGGTTTGCCAACGGGCTGTGTTTCCCACCAAGGGTGCCCAATGGGCAATTTTTCCCATCACGGGTGCCTGATTACCATTTTGTCCACCTAAGGTGTACCAACAGATTGGGTTTCCACCAAAGGTTCCCAACGGGCTGTCTTTCCCACCAATAATGTGCCAATGGAATGTTTTTCCCACAAAAGGTGCCTGACGAGCTATTTTCCCACCTAAGGTGCCTAGCGATCGTGCCAACAGTTTGTTATGCCCACCAAAGGCGGGCTAATGAACTGTGTGCTCCTACAAAATGCATTCAAACTAGTTTTTTTGCCCATCGAAGGTGCTTAGCGACTATGCCAACGTGCTATTTTTTCCATCAAAGGTGCACAAATGGGCTGTTTCTCCGACCAAAGGTTCCTAGAGAATGTGCCAACAGGCTATTTTGCCCATAGAAGGTGGCTAGCAACCTTGCCAACGTGCTACATTTTCCACTGAAGGTGCTCAATGGCCTGTGTTTCACACTAAAGGTTCTTAGCAACCTTACATGCTATGTTTCTCACCAAAGGTGCCCAATCGGTTGTTTTGCTCATTGATGGTGCCTACTGACCGTGCCAATGGGCTATTTTGCCCATTAAAGATGCCTAGCGATCGGGCCAACAGGTTGTTTTGCCTAATGAAGGTGGCTAGCAAACGTTCCATTGAAGGTGCCTGACGATCGTGACAACAGGTTGTTTTTGCCACTGAAGGTGTACCAACGGGCTGTGCTTCCCATCGAAGATACCAACAGGCTATTTTTCCAATTGAAGTTCTACCAATAGGCTATTTTGCCCATCGAAGATGCCCAAAAGACTATTTCCCACCGAATGTGCCTTAGCACCATGCCAACGGGTTGTTTCACCCACCGAAGGTGCATGAACGAGCTATTTTATGTATTGAAGGTGTTCAAATAGGTTATTTTTCCCACCAAAAGTTCCTAACAGACTGTTTGTCCCACCAAAGGTGCCTAGCGACAGTGTCAACTTGTCGTTTTGCCCACCAAAGAGGCGTTAATGAGTCGTGTTTCCCACCAAAGGTGCCTAGTGAATGTGACAACTGGGTATTTTTTAAAATGAAGGTGCTTAGTGACCGTGCCAGCCCGCTAGTTTGCCCACTGAAGATGAGCCAATGGGTTATGTTTCCTACAAAAGGTGCCCAATGGGGTATTTTTCCCCTGAAAGATGCCAACGAGCTATTTTGCCCATAAAAGATGTGCCAACGGGTTATGTTTCCCACCAAAAGCGCGTAGCAAACATGCCAACAGGCTGTTTTGCCCAACGAAGGTGCTTAGAGACTGTGCCAACATGATGTTTTGCCCATCGAAGATTAGCCAACAGGCTGTGTTTCCTACAGAAGGTGCCTGATGGGCTGTGTTTCCCACTAAAGGTGCCTAGCGTCCTTACCAACGATCTGTTTTGCCCACTGACGCTATGCCAATGAGCTATTTTACTTACAAAAAGTGTGACAGGATGCTATTTTTCCTACCAAAATGGGCCAACGGATTGTTTTCTCCCCAATGGTGCCTAGCGACTGTGCCAACGGGCTGTGTAACCCACTGAAGGTGTGCTAAAGGGTTGTTTTCCCACTGAAGGTGCCCAACGAGCCGTTTTTCCCATTGAATGTTGCTAGCGACCATGCCAATGAGCGGCTTTACCCTCGAAGGTATGTCAATGGGTTGTGTTTCCCATCGAAGGTACCTAGCAAAGGTGCCTCGCGACTATGGCAACGTTCTGTTTTGTCCATCGAAGATGAGCCAACGGGCTGTGTTTCCCACTGAAGGTGCCCAAAGGTTCTTCTTTCCCACCAAAGATGCCTGACGACCATGTCGATGGGCTATTTTGCTGACCAAAGGTGTGCTAACAGGTTGTTTTACACAACGAAGGTATACCAACGGGATATTTTAGATACCGAAGTTACTTTGTGACGGTGCCAACGTGCCATTTTGCCCTTTGAAAGGGTGCCAACAGGTAGTGTTTCCCACTGAAGATGCCAAGTAAACATGACAACAGGTTGTTTTTCCCAACAAGGGTGCCTTGTGATCATGCTCATGTGCTTTTTTGCCCACTAAAGTTGAGCCAACGGGCGGTGTTTCCCACTGAAGGTGCCTAACAAGCCGTCCTTCCCACCAAATGTGCCTCGCGATCATGCCGACGGGTAGTTTTATCCACCGATGGTGTGCCAACAGGCTGTGTTTCCCATCGATGGTGTGCCAACGGGCTTTGTTTCCTACCAAAGTGCCTAACGAACGCATTAACAAGTTGTTTCTCACCGAAGTTGACCAACGAGTTGTTTTACCTGTAAGAGGTGTGACAATAGGCTATTTTCCCACCGAAGGGGTCCAACGGACTATTTTGCCCCCCAATGGTGCTTAACGACTATTCCAACGGGCTGTGTAACCCACTGAAGGTGTACCAGTGGGCCATGTAACCCACTGAACCCACCTAAGGTACCTAACAATTATGCCAACATGCTGCTTTACCCATTGAAGCTGTGCCATCGGGCTGTCTTTCCCACTGAGGGTGCCCAATGTAGGTGCCTGATGACTGTGCCAATGAGCAGGTTTGCCCACTAAAGGTGTGCCAACAAGCTGTGTTTGCCACCGAAGGTTCCCAATGGGCTACTTTTCCCACCAAAGATGCTTAGCGACAATGCTAATAAGCTGTGTTTCCCACCAAAGTTGTGCCAAAGTGTTGTGTTTCCACCGAAGGTGCCCAACAGGTTGTTTTTCACACCGAAGGTTCGTAGCGGTCATGCCAATAGGCTGTTTTGCCCCACCAAAAGGTGGCAACAGGCTATTTTGCCTACCAAAGGTGTGTCAAAGGGTTGTTTTTTCTATCAAAAGTGCCCATCAAATTGTTTTGCTCACTGAATGTGCCTAGTGATTGTGCCAATGAACTGTATTACCACCGAAGTAGCCTAGCGAACCTGCCAATCAAAGGTGCTCAACTGGTTGTTTTGCCCACCAAAGGCGTATAGCAAACTTGCTAATGGGCTATTTTGTCCACCAAAGGTGTGCCAATGGGATGTTTTCCCATCAAAGGTGCCCAACGGGCTGTTGTCCCACCTAAGGTGCCTAGCAATCATACCAACGGTTCGTTTTGCCACCAAAGGTGTGCTAACGGACTGTGCTTCTTACCGAATGCATTCAAATGGGTATTTTTACCCACCTAAGGTGCCTAGAGACTATGCTAATATTCTATTTTTCCCATCAAAGGTGTGCAAATAGGTTATTTCTCCCATCGAAGGTACCTAGCGAATGTGCCAATGAGCTATTTTGCCCATCAAAAATAGCCAGTGACCTTGCCAACGTGTTTTGTTTTCCAATGCATGTGCCCAGTGAGTTGTGTTTCCCACCGTAGGTGCATAACGACCTTGCCAACCTGCTATGTTTCCCACCGAAGATGCCTAATTGACTATTTTGCTCAATAAAGGCGCCTAGCGACCGTTCTAACGGGCTATTTTACCGACCGAAGGTGCCTAGCAATTGTGCTAGTGAGTTATTTTGCCCACCGAAGGTGTGTCAACATGCTACTTTTCCTACCAAAGGTGCCTAGTGAACGTACCAATGGGGTATTTTACCCATTGAAGGTGCTTAGTGATTGTGTCAATGTGCTGTTTTGCCCCCCAAAGGTGTGCCAACGAGCTGTGTTTCCCATTGAAGGAGCCCAATGAGCTATTTTTCCCATTAAAGGTGCCTAGTGACTATGCCAACGGGGTGTTTTTCCCACCGAACGTATGGCAACGGGCCATTTTTTGCACCAATAGTGCCTAGTGATCGTGCCAATGGGCTGTTTTACCCATCGAAGGTGTGCCAATGGGTTGTTTTGCCTTTCAAAGGTATGCCAATAGGTTGCTTTCCTACCAAAAGTGCCCAACGAACTGTTTTTCTCAATAAAGGTGCCTAATGACCATGCCAACGGGATGTTTTGTCAACCGAATTTGTACCAACTAACTATTTTTGCCACCGAAGATGCTTGCGACCATGCCAATGGACTATTTTGTCCACAGAAGGTTCCTAACAGCTATGCCAACGTGCTATTTTTACCACAGAAGATGTGCCAAAGGGTTGTTTTTCCCACCGAAAATGCCTAGCGACAGTGCCAACGGGCTATTTTTCCCAACGAAGGTGGCTACTGAACCTGTCAACGAGCTATTTTTCGAATTGAATGTAACACCCCACTCCCGCTGAACCCGAACCCGATATCGACAGTAATACCCGGATCCGAGCCCTGCGAGGGTGGCAT
>JAOQML010093610.1:0-23138 GCA_027568935.1 Erythroxylum urbanii
TGTACACTAAATTCACTATTCACAACTGCATGAGCATGAGGTGTGGTAATTTACCACACCTGGACCCGTTTCTTTGGCCCGACCCGTTCTCTGGAAACGGGATGTTACAGTGCCTGAATTTGATGATTAGCGTGATCACCCCACAAATATACAACACGTTATAATATTGGTTGAGCTTTTGAGTATATGATGTCATGCCTCTCATTCCAGGCTTTATATTCACCCTAAGAATACTATCCTATTCATTTGTCCATTGTGTGTGGTGGTATCTTGGAAATAAGCTATAAACATAAGAACAAGAGAGCTATAAAATAAATAAATGAATATTAAAAGAAAAGAAATAGAAACTACCTAAAAAAAATGAAAAATGGATAGATTAATAAAAATAAGGTTTTCCTGATATCATAGTCTCTAAAAACAATACCAAAAACTTGACGATGTTTTATTTTTAGCTGTAAGTGCATGATGCAACTGTAGTTAGCAATAGCGAGTACAAGTTGATCTTACAATGAAGATAATTACTTATACTTATCATCTTTATGTTATCTAGTTGAAAAATGCTAGTTCAAGAATAATTAAATTAAAACAAAATCATTATAAGGTCTATCTGGAGTTTATCTAATCCAAGTACCAACAAAGGTTTACGAAGTCCACATTAGATTGATGATAATCCATTTCAAATCTTTTTTTTTTTGCTTATTCTTCATTCTTTCTATCATACTATGTTATTAACTTTTGTTTTCTTGAGCTTATTTCCAACCTCTTTTTTCTTTTATTTTCCCTTTTATAGCTTTAAAATTTGGGTTTTTGGAGTAGACGTGATCACCCATATAGCTCTGTTCATGACCATGTCCCTCATTCAAACTTCATTTCTTTGAAAATTACATAGAAAAATGATTCTAGAATGGTACAAAGTTAAGGACATAGCCATGTCCACCTCTATAAGAACGTTTCCTTCAAAGGTATCTTTAATCTTTCAGTTTTTTGCCTCAATTTCATCCCATTTTTTGTCATTTTAACCGATGAAAAAATTAAACCTAAAAATATAGTAGGAACGAATTAAGTACCAAAAATAATAAAAGTTCTTAAATAGACAAACAAAATGCACCAGACATAGGAAATATTGTCTATTAAGCCTTTATTAGGAAGAAAGAAGGGAAATTGTATGACTTTAAAAATAAAATTTTCTTTTCTTTTAAAGATTTTTCATTCCATGAATATATTCTTATTTCTAAATGAACTTATGAGTGGACTAGTGAAATTAACTCCTCATACATCAAATAATTTGCAAACTAGAGTATTTATTAGAAAATTTTCATGTTTTTGAGATTTATTACCTGCCCTTTCACAATTGTAAAATTTCATATTTATGTAAGCATCCTTATATAAATACTTGGATAATAAAAACATGCTTGCAAAAAAAATTTGTAGTCTTGCTGACTCCAAAATGACCTTTTGCTCCCCTGAATGATAATGACATACTATGGATTCCATATCCTCTTGTAATATGCAACATCTCAAAACTTGATATTTGTAAATTTGAAATAAGAGTGATTCTTCAGTACTTCAAATTGGAAAATAATATGTTCTTTTACTAATATAGGATGTTTTAAGTAAAATAACTATTGTTAAGTATTTGGCATAATCCAAAAATCAAGGAAGGGGACCATATACCATTATAATATATAATTATTCATTAGGAAAGGTGTTATCTATATCTTCTTCTATTAGCTCCTGTAAGTTTAGATTTTCTAGACAAGATATATGGTTCGTTATGGCATTTTGTTTCCCTTTCTCTAATCTCGAGATCGATTTCCTACAAAAAAGAATCTATCTAATGAGTCTTGGTTTTGCATCATTTTTTATATAATGTATCTTAATGTCGAATGATTTTTGTAGACTATAAATTGAGACAATATTATGTAAAATCTAAATCTTTAAATGCAAATACTACATCTAAAAAATCCTTTTTAGTGGTTATATAATTTTCCTTTGAATTTTTTGAAGTTTTTCTAGCATAGTATATTGGTTGAAAATGTTAATATGTCTAAGCACTATTCCAAAACAATAATTATTTATATGACACATTAACAAAAAGTGTACATTTTAATCTAGTGCTACTTTAGCGCAGGTAGTGATCAACCTTTTCTTCAAAGTTGGAAAGGCCTTTAAATAGGCTAATGAAAAATTAAATATCACATACTTGTTAACCAAATTGATTTAAGGGTCAAACTATTTTGGAAAAGTCAGTATGTCCCAAGAAACTCGTAAGTGCCTTAGCTAATGTAAATGGTGGTAAATTTTAAAATCCTTCAACTTTTTTTGTTCATTTTAATTCTTATATATGTGATTTAAAGCCCCAACAATACTTCTTTTTCTCCGTGCCCATTCTGCATGCACGTTAATTAAATGGAATATGGGAACTCTTTGTCTAAGTCATTAATTTGATGAGTCAATTATCAATATGATGTATGCTCTCTGATAGCATAAAGTGACACTTTTTTAAATATAGAACTAGATTAGTTTCTTAACATCTTTGTAGTATCATCTCTAACTTTAGAGGAATTGGTAATTTGAATCATAAAAAATTGAAAATTTGTCCATAAATACCTTTTGTCATTCTTTAACTACATCCTTAAAATTAGCCATCATTCTCTTCAATAAAGTTGCAAGTGAATTATATAATCCAAAAAAGTTCTCTAATAGCAAATGTTTCACATGAGCACATAAAGGTAGTCTTTTCTTGATACTTATGTGCAATTAAATTATGAAAATAACTTGAGTTTCCAACAATGAAATAATAATACATATTCCCTGAGTTTCATTAAAGCATTTGATTAATGAATTGAAGAGGGAAATACTCTTTGCACATTGTATCATTTAATTCTTATAGTCAATACACACACTCCACCTAATGATAACTATCATTAGATTAAATTCATTATTCTCATTTGTTACTAGTTCCATCCTTTCTTTCTTTTCTACTACCTATATAAGAATTAACTAAGAGCTATTAGAAATATGATATATCATACTTTTGTCTAGTTCAATAATATAGCTTTCATAAACACTTTCATGTTTTAATTCAATCTCCTTTAAGGTAGTACTATAGGTTTTTGCACTCCTTCAATCAAAATTTTATGGGTATAATTACAAAGACTTATCTCCTTTATATTGAAAACTTTTTATACTAGATGCCTTCCTATGCACCCTAAAGGTTAATAGAAACTTTTCTATTTTTTTGTTGGATAATCCAAATATAATTATCATCGATAACTTTTATTTCTCCTTTAAAAATTAATATTGGAGAGGCATAGGTGGTTTTCTTAATTCTAAGTCTAGTTTTTCTTCAATTAATGGACTCAATTTTAGTTAGGTTAATTTCATGTCATCTTTATGATCCTTTCTTATTAACAGGTGTTTATTTGCCTTCAAATAGCCTACTTACTCATTTAATTCTTCATTTTTAGGTCAATTTTCTCTCATTTCATGTGTATGATTCCTCAAAAGAATAAAACGTTTTATTGTCTAATCAATTATGGGATTGTCAGAATAATCTCCTGAAACGGAGTATTATATTGTGTTTGAAATTGTAAATTAACTTTTTCCTCACCAACCATAAAAGTTAATTTTCCTCGATTGATATTTATTATAGCTTTTATTGTAGTAAGGAAAAGTCTATCTAAGCCTTTAGATAGGTAGAAAGTTAGAAAGGTAGAAAGGTCTACCTTAATATCTTCTTCCAAATCTAAAAATGAAATTTTCAACCTCAACTAAAACATTTTCAATGATGCCTATAGGATACTTAATGGACTATTAGCTAAGTGTAGATAGACCCTAGTTAGTTAAAGTTCATACATTCTTAACTTCCAATGAATACTAGCTCCTAAATTTATTAACGCCTTATTAATGTATAAACTTCCAATGATGAATTAAATAGTAAATCTGTCTGAGTCTTTCAATTTTGATAGTAGCTTATTATAAAGGATGACTAAGCTTTCTTCATTCAATATGGTAGTTAATAGTACGTCATAACTCTTTTTTTAATTAAAATCTCTTTAAGAAAATTAGCATATTATGGCATATGAGAAAGAGTTCCAACAAAAGTGATGGTAGTATAAAGATTCTTAAAAAAGTTATAGAAACATTATGAACTATTCATCCATCTTCTCCTATCACAACTTTATTAGGTAAGGAAATCTTAGTTGGTATTCCCTTATTAGTTCTTTGGATTTCCTATGCTATTTCTCTTTTCTACTTTCCTACTCAGTAATATTATTATCAACTTCTCTTATATTTTTGTTTAAATCCTTCCCACTTTTAAGGTGATTGCCTTAGTATGCTTACCTAGGAATGGGTACAATTTCACCAGACATTGCCCCATGCTTTCTTTTAATTACTAACTTCATTAATTAACCTATTGGAAGTTCTAAGTTTTACATTATAGGAGAGTGGGCAGACCTGATCTTTATTCATTATTCATCTTCAGTTTTGGGTGGAATTTATGAATTGTTCACCGTCAGTTTCCAAGATGAAGAAAGGAGACAACTAAGTTTCTTCACGGAGCTTGAAAAAAGAGATAGGAGGTTAACTTCCCGATGCTAGATCAATGAGGATATCAACGTCAAGTCAGGGTTAAGCTATTTCATCCTATTAACTTTGTAATCTCTTTTTGGATTGTTTTGTTGTTATGGATGATCTTAATATGTTATTTTGATTGTTCTATTATGAACCTATTGCTATAATGTTGAATGTAATCCGTAATTATTACATTTTATGCTTATTAGTAGCATCTAATGGTCTTAAATCGTTAGGAACAATATAACTTAGGTTAGATAACCCGAACTTGTGTGGTTACTGTCTATATTAATCGTTTTCTACTTCATAATGTTGCTTCCAAATTGAATCCAGAGATTATATCCTAGGTTATTCTATAGTTAAGTTTAATTAAAGATAGTATCTTAATTAAGAAAATTGGAATTATAAGAGCATACTATTAATCTCCAATCAATAGTCAGAAGAGAGGTGTAAAGACGTTAGGATAATCGAATATGCTTGATCCTGCTTAGGCTGAGATTGACCCAAGAACTGGACCTTACTTATATTCGACACTTTAATCATTTTTAAGTGCTTGTTTTTTTGAGTGCTTGTTTTAATTTATTTTCGATAGTTTACTTTTATTTTATTTTCTAAATTGCTTAAAATTTAAAAAATCCCCTTTTATATTTGCATCCATTAATTTTGTTATGGAAATTAACCAAAAATTATTTGTGAATTCAATCCCGACTTACCAAAACTACAAATTTTAGTATGCAGAGTCAGGTAAATTTTGCAGCGCACTCGACACATGTTGTCAAATTTTGGCACCGTTGTTGGGGAGCATGGTAATTTAATTTTTGTTTTTAATTTTAGTTGGTGTTTTATGAATATATTTGCTTATAATTATTTCTTTTTTATTATTTGTTAACTTTTAGAAGTTTGTTAGTTTTGATGTATGAGGGTTATGAGATCTCCTTGTAGAGAACTTGAGTAACTTAATATAGATATTGAGAGAACATTGTGGAGATTACGTAGGGAAGCAAGATCAACTTTGGTAGAAGAAGTAGAATCTGAATTCAAAGATATGATGGCAAATTTGAGAACTTTGAGGAAGTTGTCTGCACCAGATTTAACTAAAAAATCTTTATGCATATGTTTCCAAATTTTGTTGAACATGTTACTTTTGAGTTAAAGTCTGGATTGATACATTTATTACCTAATTTTCATGGTCTTATAGGTGAGGATGCACATAAGCATCTTAAGGAGCTTGATGTGGTTTATCTGAGCATAAAGGCTTATGGGATGACTGACGAGCAAATAATGTTGAGAACCTTTCCGTTCTCCCTCGAAGATGCAATGAAGGATTGGTTGTTTGATTTACCAACTGTAATCGTAACTATATGGCTAGAGATGCAGAGACTGTTCTTAGATAAATATTTTCCTACCTTAAAGATAACAAGTATTTGAAAGGAGATCTGTGGCATTAAGCAATATAACAAAGAGTTACTTTACAAGTATTGGGAGCATTTTAAGAAATTATGTGCTAGTTGTCTACATCACAACATTCCGAAGCAACTTCTCATCCAATATTTCTATGAAGGACTGCTACTAATGGAGAGGAGTTTGGTTGATGTGACAAGTAGTGGGGCACTTTGCGAGAAAACTCCTATTAAAGTCAGGATTCTACTTGAATGAATGGCTGCTAATAACTAACAATTTGACATTTGTAATGATGATCGATGAGTAAACAAGGTAAGTAATTCACCTATCGAATATGGTTTAGATGAACCAATATCTTTTGTGAGACAAATTTCAATTAGACATGCACAAGTGAAATTATGCAGGATATGTTCAAACACAAGCCATCCAACTAATGAGTGCCTGATATTATAAGAAGGAAGTATGGAGTACATATATGCTACAGGAGGGAACTTCCCAAATCAATACAACCCATACTCGCAGACATATAACCTAGGTTGGAAAAATCACTCCAACTTGAGTTACGAAGGGAATAGGCAGCAAAACTACTTTCAGAATTGATCGCAAAGAGCACATCAATTTTAACTAAGGCCATAAGGAGCACAAGGAACCTCCTCTTCTATTTCATATACATCCCTATATGAACTTGTCATGACTCTTACTGCTAACAATCCACAATTTCAATAGAGCATGCAACAATTTAAACAAAGTATACAGTAGTAGCTGCAACAAGTCAACCAAAAAATTCAGCAGGAGAAAAAAGTGAGTGTATAGAATTTGGAAAACCAGATGGTTCAGATGGCAATGAGGCTAAACCATATCAAATCGCAAAGTGGAGGAAAGTTGCAATCCCAATCCCAGGTGAACCTGAAGAATGTTAACACCAAAACCCTAAGTAGTGGAAAGGAGATTGAGGGTCCCAAGAGAACTCTACGATTGCTATCGAGGAAGAGATTGAGAAGGAATTAGGAAAGGAAGAAAATCTATCATGAAGTACGATGGTAAATTTCAAATGTCCTAATATTATTAAGACTAATGCCTTTTCCTAGCAAATTGACAAGATCAAACAATAAGGAGAAGGACAAAGAGTTATTGGAGACTTTCTAGAAAATTGAAGTCAATATACCTTTGCTCAAGGCAATCAAGCAAGTAATTTGGTACACCAAATTCCTTAAAGAACTGTGTACATGCAAGAAGAAACTGAGGGGTGATGAAAAAGTAATGATGGGTAAGAATGTTTTTTCGATATTTAGAAAAAAGATGCCTCCAAAATGCTGAGATCCAAGTATGTTTACCATTCATTGCAAGATTGGTAATACTGTGATCAATAGAGCTATGTTAGATTTGGGTGCTTCAATTAATGTGATACCTTGTTCAATTTATGCTTCTTTGAATTTGGGTCCAATGAAAGAAATAAGTATGATCGTGCAATTAGTTGACCGCACTAATGCTTATCTTGATGGTGTGTTTAAGGATGTTTTGGGGCAGGTGAATAAGCTAGTGTTTCCTGAAGATTTTTATGTAATGGATATAAATGATGACACTTCATATAACTGGATAACTATCTTATTGGGGAGACCGTTTCTTAATACGACTCAAACTAAAATAGATGTTTGTGAAGGCATATCTATGATGGAATTTTATGGGGATATGATTTATTTCAATATTTTTTATGCCATGAAACATCCTCCTGATGATCAATGTGTTTTTTTATGTCATTGATCCTTTGGCTCAAGAAATGTTTAAATTAAGTTGCAAGGATCATTTGGAAATGGTCTTGACCAAGGAATTGTAAGCAAAAGCCAATATTGATGATGAAATGGGAGAGGAGTTCATAGAAGTGGCAACTGCTTTGGAATCATTGGAAAACTCTCCACAAGGTATGATTTGGCTTCTATAAAACTATATGAATCTTACCAGAAGTTGTTACCTTATGATATGCAGGCATCAAAATTTGGATTGAAGTTACTCCCTACATACCTAAAATATGATTATTTAGGAGACAAACAAATTGTTCTAGTCATCATTTCAGCGGAGTTGAATTCAAATCAAGAGAATAAACTGGTTCGAATGCTGAGAGAGCATAAGAAAGCCATTAGGTGGACTATTGCAAATAACCAAGGGATAAGCCCATTTATTTGCATACACATCATTTTATTAGAGAAGGATGCAAAATCCACCAGGAAAACTCAGTGTAGGCTGAATCTCCAATGATGGAAGTTGTGAAGAAGAAGGTCTTGAAGTTTCTCGATGCTAGGGTTATCTACTCTATCTCTGACAGTAAGTAGGTAAGTCCTATCCAAGTGGTTCCAAAAAAGTCCAGAATCACTGTTGTGACAAATCAAGAAGGTGAGTTGGTTCCCAACCGAGTGCAAACTAAAGTGGCAAGTAAGTATTAGTTATAGAAAGTTAAATTCTGTAACTCGTAAAGGCCACTTTCCCCTTCCTTTTATTGATAAGATGCTTGATAGATTAATTTTCTATGATTATTATTTCTTTCTAGATGGCTTTTCAGGTTATCTTTAGATCCTAATCGCACCAAAAGATAAGGAGAAGACCATATTTACATGCCCATTTGATTCATTTGCTTAATGATGGATGCCATTTGGATTATGTAACACACCTGCTACGTTCCAAATATGTACGGTAAGTATTTTTTTTTAGTATGTTGAGAAAATTATTAGGGTATTCATGGATGATCTTAATGTATATGGTTCTTCTTTTGATGAATGTTTTGAGAATCTTGCTATTATTTTGGAAAGATGCATAAAAACTATCCTTGTACTAAATTAGGAGAAATGTCATTTTATGGTGGATCAAAGGATAGTTTTAGGCTATGTTTTATCTGCTAGGGGTATTGAGGTAGGCAAATCTAAGGTTAATGTTATTTCTTCATTACCTTATCCCTCTACTATGATGGAAGTGCATTCTTTTCTTAGGCATAGAGGTTTTTATCAAAGGTTCATTAAAGAAGTTTTGAAGGTAGCCACACCACTATATAAGCTCTTACAACAAAATGTCTCGTTTGAGTTTGATGAGAAGTGTAAGTATTCAATAAAATTAAGGAACTTTTGACATCCCTACCGGTGATTCAATCAATAGATTGGAACCTCCCCTTTGAGATCATATGTGATGCAAACAATTATACAATAGGGGCAGTTTTAGGATAAAGAGTGGGAAAAGCTTTGTATGTCATCTACTACGCTTCCAATAGTTTAAACCCAGCCCAATTGAATTATTTAACTATAGAAAAAGAACTCTTATCTGTGGTTTTTGCTTTGGAACAATTTCGATCATATTTTTTTGGTGTTAAAGTGATTGTTTATTCTGACTATGTAGCTTTACGATACTTGCTTGTAAAGAAAGAAGCAAAACTGAGGTTGGTCAGATGGATTCTCCTCTTTTAGGAATTTGACTAGGAGATCAAAGATAAGAAAGGGCAGAAAATATGGTGGCAAACCATCTAAACCATTTCATAAAGGAAGAAGATGATATCCCTCTATAAGAAACCTTTCTGGATGAGCAATTATTCTCTGCCAATGCAACACCACATGATATTCAGACATTGTCAATTTTTTAGTTACTAATGAATTACCTATTAGTTTGTCAATGGCTTAGAGGGATAAGTAGCAAATGAAGCGAAGTATTATGTTTGGGATGACCCATATCTTTGGAGGCACTACACAGATCAAGTCATTAGGAGGTATGTACCCGAAAGTGAAGCATCCTCAATCTTAGCCTTCTGTCATTCATATACATGTGAAGGAAATTTTGGAATGAAAAGAACGACTCATAAAGTTTTGGAGAGTAGCTTCTACTGACCAATATTGTTAAAAGATGCATATACCTTCTGAAAATTATGTGATAGATGCCAACGGTCAGGTAACCAGTCCTGAAGGATCAATTATCACAAAATCCTTTTCTTTTCTGTGAAAATTTTCACATTTAGGGTATTAAATTTATAGGACCTTTCCCTCTGTCTTTTGGCTTTACTTTTATATTACTTGCAATTAATTAGATTTCTAAATGGGTGAAAGCTAAAGCCACTAGAACTAATGATGCAAAAGTTGTTGCAGATTTGTTAAGGCTAACATTCTTTCTAGGTTCAGGATATCAAAAGCAATCATTAGCAATAAAGGAACCTACTTTTGCAACTAGGTGATGAAAGCAATTTTTAGAAAATATCACATTACGTACAAGATTTCCACTACTTATCATCCTCAAGCCAATAGGCCAACTGAATTCTTAAATCCAAAAGTTAATTTTATCCTAGAGGAAACCATGTAACCTAATAGAAAGATTAGGAGACACACTATAGGCTTATAGGATGACTTATAAAACAACAATTAGGATTTCTCCGTATCGACTAGTGTTTAGGAAGCGATGTCATCTTCCGGTGGAATTATAACACAAGGCATATTGGACTATCAAAAATGCAATATGAACTTAGATTATGTGTGTGTATATAGGAAATTATAGCTTTAAGATTTAGAGGAGAAGAGGAATGAATCCTTCTAGAATGCAGTGATACATAAGGAGAAGACTATTTATGATAAGATGATTTCGAGGAAAAGCTTCTTGATGGGCCGGAAAGTGTTACTCTATTACTCCATCCTAAAACTATTTCGAGGTAAGTTGCAATACTATTGGGTTGGTCCATTTGTGATCACTCATGTCTTTCCTTTTGGTGTAGTGGAGATATGGAGTCTAAAATCTAACCAGACATTTAGAGTGAATGGACATTGCTAAAGTCGTATTTTAAAGGTTTCCAAATGGAGGATTTGGAGGTGTTTATGCTAGAGTATGTGAATCGTGTCACTTAATGGGAGCAACAGGGAGTCAAGCCAACAACGATAAACAAAGACGCTACTTGGGAGGCAACCTAAGGGAAATTAATTTCTGTTATTTACATTTTCGCATTTACTATTTTCATAAACTGCTCCATTTCTTACATTTGATGTTACATTAAGGAAAATATAAGTTTTAAGTGTGGGGGTGGGGAAATTAGCTTTTATTCATGTTTTTAAGCTTAATTATAGCTTATGACTTCTTAGGCGATTTTCAAAATCAATCAAACAAAATAAAAAATGTTCTTTTTTATTACTTTTAAGATTATTTAGTCATAATTAGAGTGTGAATTGACTAAAAAATCAATGGCAACCTTAGCATGTACTTTTGCTCTTGTGATTGTTTCATGTGCATTATCCTTAGAAGAGCGGTGACTAGTAGTAGTCAAAAACTTGTGAGATTTTGAGTCGTATTAGACTGACACATTCATATCTGTCTCACTTTTTTTTGTTATGTGTGACATTCATGACATATACATCATTACTTTGCTTTGATTTTCTATTGAAGACCACATTTTTATCACATGCAACTTCATGAAAGTGGTTAGGCATTCTTTGTTGATTGTGAGCTACATTAGCCAAATAGCCTATCCATTAATGTGAATTTTCCTTTGGTAACCCCCTTTGAGCTTTATTAATCTTTCCTTTTGTATAAACCACATTACATGCACCTAACACAAAGCCCTACCCAAACCTTAAAGCTAGTAGAGTATTTGCTAATTCTTGATGATAGTGATTGTACGGGATATGCATACATATGGATTTGTTATGTTTGTTAATATTCCATGTTATGAATCTTATGTTGATGTAGCTTCTGTCACTATTAAATTTGAAAGAAAAGAAAAGAAAAGAAAAGAAAAATAAAAACAAAAACAAAACAAGAAAATGTGAGTTTGAATAAAAATATCAAGGAGGAAATACAATTGCTTTTAAGTTATTAATTAATGGTTTATCCTTCTTAAGTTGCATTGAATGGGTGGTTTGAATATATTGCATATGAAGTCGATGTTATTTTGGATGCAGCATTCTTTGTGTTATGTTCATATGGTTTATGGTATGATACCTGAATTGAGTTGTGAAACATAATTTTTGCATTCTTCGTAGCTGACGGTACCTAGTTTTGAATGAACGCTAATTTGTGTATTTGATATCTCATTGAGTGTTACTTTTTCTTCACTAGCTTAATGGATTTTGTGCTACATTACCCAAAATACATCTCACCTTACCCCTTCCCACATTACAACCCTAGAAAAAACCTTTGATTCATGATTATGTATGTGAGTTTTAATGGTGGAGAAATGAAATGATATGCAAAGTTCTGGATTTTTATGATCATGAATGGTGTTTGAGTGTACCTATGGAAATAACTTATTTAAATACCATTTTTCTAGGTCTACCTCTAGATTATTTAGTTTCTAAGGTGATGAATGTTGATTAATCATGAGTAGAAGCTTTGAATGTTGAGTCATTGCTATAGGTTTTAAAAGTTATTTATCTTTATTTATGATTATCTATTATTAGGAAATATGGAAAATGAGAAAAATTTTTAGTTTATTATTTTGATTTTAACAATTGGCTTGAGGATGGTCAAAAGCTAAGTATGGGGGAAACATGATATGTGCTTAAATGTTGATTCATTTGAATTACTATTGATTAATGCCTTAGAAATGCATAAGATGCTCACTTTAGCTCATATTTAATTTTAGGTACATTTCAGAAGTGAAGGAACTAAAGTGAACCGAAAGCATACTTATTGAGTCATCTCCTCGATATTCATACTCTATTGTCTTCATGGAGTAAGACAATGAAAAAGATTATAAGAAGAGGAGACAAGATAGAGCATAAAAATGGAGAGTGAGGTTGTGTTATTGACAGCAAAGGCCCTTCTCCAGCACACACTGTACTGGGCTCACCCATTCACTATCAAAAATAGGGTAAATACTTCCCGCGTCCAACAACTTCACTACCTCCTTCTTAACCACTTCTTGCATTTTTGGATTTAACCTCCTCTTTCATTCCCTCACATTTTTACATCCTTCTTCTAGATTAATCCTATGCATCACCACATTGGGGCTAATCCCCCTAATATCATAAATTTACCACCCCACAGCTCTCATTCTCTTCCTAATGGTCTCCGCCACTTTCTCTTCATGCTCACAATCTAATTGATTAGAGATAATGATAGGTAAAGTATGGTTCTTACCGAAAAAAGTGTATCTCAAACAGTAAGGTAAGGGTTTAAGCTCTAAAGTGGGGAGCTTAACAATTAAAGGTGGTGTGGGTGTATTTGTTCTCTCCAGCTTCTCTAGATCAACTTCCTTACCTAATTCCTCTTCTCTCACACTTTCATCTCTATGCACTTCATTAATTTTATCAACTTCTCTTCAACCTCCTTTACACATTCATCCACAAAATCAATTTTCATACAAACATTACCATCCACCGGTTTCTACAATGATTTTGACATATTAAAGTCACCCTGGTCATCACCAATTCTTAACACAAGTTTCCCTTCATGTACATCAATTAATGCCCTACTAGTATTCATAAAGGGCCTACCCAAAATCAGTGGACAATTTCTATGCGCTTCACAATCCAACATAACAAAATCAATAGGAATAATAAATTTGTCCACTTTTACCAATACATCTTCTACAAATCCAAAAGGTCTCTTTATGGACTGGTCCATAAGTTGAATTAGCATAGATGTTAGCTTGACCTCTCTTAATCTTAATTTCCTGAAAATAGATAAAGGAATCAAGTTAATACTTGTACTTAAATCACATAAACATTTAGAGAATTCAAAATCACCAATAACACAAGGAATAGTAAAACTCCCTGGATCTTATAGTTTTGAAGGCATTTGTCTTGATATGATCGAGTTGCAATTTTCCATCAAAGTTATTATTTGATTGTCCTCCTAAGTACGTTTGTGTGTATGTATATCCATAAGAAACTTCGCGTACTTAGGCATGCATTCCAAAGCTTCCACCAATGATAAGTTAATCTGCAGCTTCTTCAGTTTCTCCAAAAACTAGGAAAACTAAGCATCCACCTGATGATGTTTCACCCTTTGTAGATACGAAAATTTAGGCTTGTTAGGTGGTGGTGGTATATAGGGACTTTCTTCTTCTTTATCTACTTCTATCTCCTTTTCTTTTTCCTGGCTTTCCTTTTTCACACTTGGTTCCTCCATTTACTTGCCACTTTGAAGTGTAATAGCTTTGAGTTGTTCCCTTAGGTTGACCTCAGTACTACTCGGTAGACTACCAGTACTTTTAGAAGACAAAGCATTAGCAAGTTAACCTACCTAAACCTCTAAATTATAGATGGATGAGGCATGATTCTTCACAATTTAGTCAAACTTTGCTTCCATCCTCTTTTGACTTTCCTCCTGACTAGCAAACATCCTCTTCTGGTTCTTTTTTTGAGTTTCCAGTTTAGACCAAAAAATCTCCATAAACTTGTCCATTTTTCTCTCCATCGATCCAAGTTGATTTTGCTGAAATCTAGGAGGTCCTTGCAATCTTGCTTGGTTACCTATATTATTAGTGCTCTAAAAAAAAATTGAATGCTTTTTCCACCCTAAATTATAAGTATTCAAGTAAGGGTTACTATCTTTTTATAGCTTGCCCAGATAATTTACCTGTTCTACACCACTGGCTCCCGATAAGAAACACTCAGCTGAGCCATGGTTGTTCTACCCACACAGCTAACACTATACTTACATCACTTTGGTCGTAGATGACGATGCTCTTTTCATGTTGCTTAATTGCTTTGTAAGGGTCGTGATCTATGCCTGTAAAGCAGTAATAGAGTCAATAGGGATCATACCTTTTTGCTCCTTCTGTCCTTTTCTATTCCTCTCAACTTGACCCATGCAACTGTTGCTCACTAACTCCTCCAAAAGGTCATAAGCTACTTCAATAGTCTTCCTCATTAAAGAACTTCCAGTGGCTGCATTTATGGTTCCTCTCGTGCTCGGATTCTCACCATTATAAAATGTCTACAATAGGAACTCCCTTGGAAGGTTGTGGTGGGGATAGTTTCTCTGTAATTGTTTAAATCTCTCCCAGAATTCAAAGAGAGATTCCTCATCACACTGTTGGAAATTTGTGATCTCCTTTATGATCCTTGTCATCTTGGTCAATGGAAAATATTTCACGAGGAATGCTTGGGCTAGCTACTCCTAAGTAGTGATGTTCCCCAAACTATGCGAATTGTACCACGCCTTTACCCGATCTTTAAAGGTAAAAGAAAATAATCTCAATTTTATTGCATCGTTGGACATTCCATTAAACCAAAAAGTGTCACAAATCTCTAAAAAATTGGCAAAGCCGGCATTTAGGTCTTCATTGGATAGCCCATAGAATGGCATACTATTCTGAAGTATGTTGAGGAGTGCTGTCTTGATCTCGAAATTGTTAGCTTGAACCACTGGCCTCGCAACTCCTTAAGGATTGAGTCATGGCCTTATGAAGTCCATCAGCATCCTCTTAGCTCCTCCTTGCTCTACTTTTTTAGCCATATTTCTTTATGTAAGGTTTTGACAGTTTGTTCTTGTTAACTCTCGTTTGTGTCTCGTGATATCAAATAACTCTTCTTTCTTAATTTTTTTCGATCTTTACATGTTCCTTGTGTTCATACACTTGCAAACAGACAAGGAAAAGTATCAAAAACTCTTAAATCAAATTAATCTAAATGAAACAAGATGTTAAACAAACAATCCCCAACAACGGCGTAAAAAACTTGTTGGTTGCAAAACAGTCTACTAATTTTACACTCAACAACTGCAAGTATATAGGTCATGACTTGTAATTAAAAAGTGGATATTGATCCCATAAGGATTGTGCTTAGGCACTACTTAATTCAAATCAATATTTGTTTAAGACTCCAAATTGTTTTATGGAAATAAACTGGAAAATTAAATTAAAATTAAAAGACTAAACAATGAACAATTGATAATACCAAAATGCAGAAAATTGGAATTCAAGATTTTAATTACGAGAGACCACGTTTTTCTTATCTTGTCTCCCTCCTATTTTATTAATTGGATTGTGTCTCACCTAAGATATCTAAATGTATTAACAACCCTATCTTAAGGTGTAATTAATTGTCCCTAATTAAATTAAATGAAGATGATTAAGCAATCTCTCAATCTACCAAATCACTCCACCAATTTAACTAGTTATTAAGTTATCCTATGGGTGATCAATTAAATTAGCCAAGATCTCTCTTTTAACTAATCAATTAACGCAATAAATGTAGGTCTATAGAATGCCAGCTCTCATTTTACAATCCTACACAGATTACCTTACTCAATCTCTTAATCTATTGCAAAGTATAAATATATTCAAAATTTATCAAAGACATCTTTCATTCAAATCAATAAAATAAGAGTTTAACAAGATAGATCAAAAGTAATCCCTAAAAATAAATCAACCACTCATGGTGTCTATAACATCCCCAACAATTGAATATTCCGTCATACAATGGCTAAAGCAGATAAAATAACTGAAAATTAAATAAACTCCTTCTCTTCTTTGCCAAAACCTGAAAATTTTGGTGTTGGTAAGCTCTTCTCCTAGTTGTGATTGATGATCCTTAAATCTTCACCTTTCTTAAGACTCAAAACCTGGATTTTTCACTCAAGAAGGCTATTCTACACAGAGGTCTCACGTCCTCCTTCATCCATAGGGGTTTACTAGCTTATATAGTCTAGAAAACCTAAAAATTAAGTGAACCCCACATATGTTCTCGAATTAAACATCCCACAATCGTGGGAATTGGCATGAGTCCCACGATCGTGGGTTCTTGTATCAAAATGCTTCCTCTTCTCTTTTCCTCTTTGGTCTCTAGGTCAATCTCAAATTTACAACCTTCATTCCTACATTAAAATAATCAATTCTTACCCTAAATTAACATCAAACATAAAATAACAACAATGAAGATCAAACTAAACAAAAACATACAAAATGAATCCTAAAATACAACAATAATAAACTATTATGCAAGAAACATATGCAAAATACTTAGAAAAACATAAACTAATGCACAACTATCAACTTCCCTATACTTAAATCTTTGCTTGTCCTTAAGCAAAATAAATACAACCAATCAATTCTATCACTTCATTTTTGCAAAGGTCAAAGCATACAATCCCTCAAATTTTATCCAACTTAAATATCAAGTTACTACACATATCATGACAACGTTTTCATTAGTGTACATAAACAAACCCAACAAATGGAACTATCACTCAAAGATAACTATAGATATAAAATGAATCTTCCTCATGGCTTCACGCATTTCTCTCAAGTATTTGATTGTTAGTGTTTCGCTCAAGCTTCTTATAGGAAACTACACTACTATAGACTTGCTAATACACCAATTCTCCTCTACAATAATTGCATGCATAAATAGATCAAAAGGACTTGTTTAGGGTTGTAATATGGTAAAGGTTAAGGTGGGTCAAGAGGGTAAAAGGTTTAACACAACATTCGTAAAGTAAAAAATGGGTAAAAAAGGATAACAAAACATGATTCCGAGATACATAAGTATAAATATGCTACTACTCTGCACTTATTTATACTGCTCAAGTGTTCTATCTTTTTCTTTTCATTTTTTCTTTCTTTTTCTTAATACATGGAAGAAACTATGAATAAAATAGCAACTAAATACTAGGTGATTAAAAAACAAAAGTATCCTCAACTCATCTCGATAAAAATTTTCACAACGATCCCAACTAATGTATTACTTAATACTCTACTAAGCTTGTGAATGGTTAGGTTAATGGGGTTTTAGGTTTTAAATTTTTTGGGTATTTTTAAGAAACAAAATGGTTAAGGCTCAACACGGGTAGCGAGGGATAATAAAAAAGGTAGGTCATTTAAGCCAAGGGTTAACACAAAAAGGGCCTTAATCATCTCTATTAAGTATGCATCTAGTAGACTCAAACCGATTCAAAACAAGTTCTGAAGGTAATAACATAAGGAAGCATCACACAACAAAGACATAAAATGACTAAAGATGAAGTCATATAGGCTCAATCCTCACATTGGCTCAAATGAAAATTCATATGCATCTCTACACTACTTTATTGCTCAAATGTCAAATTGTGGGTAAGCTTATGTAACCATCTAATTTTCATCACTCAACATGGTTCACCTTCTACTCAAGTAGCCTAATCCAAGTTCAAGCATGCATTCAATCTAATTCTAATTAGCATGACATAATCTCATGGCAATACTAATCCAAATGATTCAAGTGCGGTTCTATTGCTTAATACAAAATAACATGATATGCCTAAATATGCATCCTATTTAACAAAATGCAAACAGTGATTAACACGATGCAATTGACAACGCAAGTGTAGCCTCCCTACACTTAAAAAACACATTTTCCTTAATATGACAAGGTCACCGTAAAATAAAGAAAATGACATCAAACCAAACAAAAGCAATAGGCACAATTTAAACGTTTAGGGTAAGAAAAGCTTATGGAGATTGTGGTGGTGACAGTATTGGTGAAGGGGGTTCAAAATTATTCCTCTGAATTTAAGGGATTTCTTCTTCAAGTAGCACTGCTCCTTGTGGACTTGCCTTATCTGAGTGCCAAGCTCGTTGATTTGCGATGTCATGTGCTAATGATTGAAGGCTATTTGGTCGAGGATTTGTTGAAATCTGTCGACCTTTGCTAGTACAGTTGGTTCCTCCTCCACTGCTTCTTCTTGTAGCTCCGGGACCGCTTGGGATGTGAAGGGTTGGGAAGCGACTATATCCTTGCCCTTCCTGTTTTTTACTGTAGTGCACGTTTGAGGATTCTGGAGTTCCATAGAATAAAGCTCCAAAATTTCAAAGCGCCTCAAATAAGATGTGTCAAACATATCGTATTGAGTTGAACGTACAATATCCACATTAAAGTTATAGAATAAAGCCAAAGCAGTAACAATATGAGACATGTCAAAATAAGAGCACTTCTTATTCACAACACCCACTATCGATCCAAAAATTCGATGAGTATTAATTTTTATTTTTCGATTTATGCACCAAAGAAAGAAAAGTTCTTTGACTGAGCATTTATTACTTTCAGTTTTATTAAACACCGTTAAACACATAAATTTATGCAAAATTAATTGCTCGGAGCTTCAGATTAAAGTGTTTGGTGCATTTCGAGAGTCAAAACTAGGTTTACCTGTTAGAGTTTTCCAGTAATTATCTACATCAAAGTCATCGTGATCATCTAGAATTTTTGTATTTGATAAATCGAAAATTGCACGAATGACATGATAATCAAGTTTATGAACATCACCAGCTAACCTAAACAAAAATACATCCATTTTAGGGTTATAGCGTACCGTAAGGAAAAACTCAATAGTCATTATAGGGTAAACAGGCACATCACAATGAATGAAACATCCAGCGAGCGACGTTGAGTGGGGTAAATGGTGACAGATAACTTGCTGTTTATTGCAACATTCATCTGTTACAACTCAGCTCCTTTTGTCTTACCTCTATCTTGTTTTCTAATGCTAGTATTGGAACCTGAAAACAAAAAAATCATAATGAGAAAAACATACTAAACATGTAATGAGTAATTTTAGCATTAATGTAAATATGTTTGGCCTACAATAATAGACCTGAAGATCCCTCATGACTAACAGACAATGTTAGTAAAGGTTGTTGCTCACTTTTTTCATTCGATGATGCAATTGTTGGTTGTTCTATAGGAGGAACTTCTTCGGTTGTTACCACCCTCTTTCCCTTGTTTCTACCAGGTGCCATTATAATGAACCTGTGTAAAACGAAATATCAACATAACGTTTAATCTTAATTCAGACATCAAGTTTTCATATGAATATAAGGAAATTAGCAATTAAATACTAAACATTGGCATAACATTCCACAAAAACATAAGTGAAACATTAAAAATATGCATCTAGTCATTGTAAATTAACATAAGTAAAACATCAACAACATAAGGAAATTATGAACATAACATCTCACAAATGATAGTTGTGAGAAATTAGAGCACCCCAAATATAATTGTTCTTAAGCAACTTTCAATAACTTCACAAAATTATCTTTTGTAATACTACCAATTATGTTAGGCATTCCTGTTTCATTTATACTCTCCATATAATTTCGACAATCGTCTAACATCTTGTCAATCCTATCATCACCATCATCTTTCACATCATAATCATCAACATCATTATTGTAACTGTCATCATAACATATGCAGCCACTTCTACTACAACTTGCTTCCTTATGTTCACTATGATAAAGCCATGGAGTACATAATTTGTCCATGCCTCGGATCAGCAAGTGAGTATATACCACATCTTAACTTTGAAAGTCAACATTTAAGTAATCATTGCGTAGACAACGAATACTACATTTATCACCCATTTGATCTTTTACAAATTGCATGAAATTCTTAACTCTTGTACATATTCAGCTGACTATTTTCGATGACACATCCAACTCTTATCCATTTAGCTAACCAATAAAGGAAGATAACTGAATCAACAACAACGTTGTTTTAATTCATATGCACCAATTAAGTAAACAATATACAAAAAAATGAAAAGACAACCGATATATAAAACAATTAACTAATTAACAAGCTAATTAGTAAGATGATTGCTACTGCATCGCAATAACAATAATGGTTACTACTAATTCTCATACTTGAAGATGCCAAACGAATTCTGCAGTTTTGGCTCTAATGAAATAGAGGAAAACAGAATTTGCAAATAAACCTTATACACAATCACCAACTAAATACAAAATTTCTTCTTGACGGTATTATAAAAGCATATTTAAAGCACAACAAAGGATGTTGAACAATTTAATAATTGCTTCTCAATAAATTATCAAGATGAAGATTATATACATTTTATCAATTCCTATATGGAAAGATGAAATCTAATTCTAAAGGATAAATTCATGGTTTAAGATTAATACAAATTATGACGAACTACTGATGTCTTTAACTATGTGTTGTTTCTCACTTTCAATTGAAAATTCTTAAAGAGGAAAAATATCATTAATGATAATTATGAAGCTTAATTAAATTTTACTAAATATCACCCTAAGGCCTAATATAGAAAATGAAAAATAGTATTGTATTAACAATTACATATCATATTTTTTGTACTACACTCCAAATGTGTTCTTAATAGCTAAGGAATGATCTTAATTCGTTGGGACCATTTGTTTTAGCTTAATATATCTATTATGGTTTTGGAATTATATTAACCAAGTAGTGCTATCTTTTGGTTATTATGTACTAAGCATGTTTCCTAAAACCAATATAATTGTTCAACAAGTTGCTTGCCTACTCCATTAAAAAAGATGAAATAATATTAGTTTACTTCTTGAAGTAAGGTGTTGGACTGTCAAAAAATCATCATCATTGGCTTCTTAACTATATTCAGGATTGGAAGCATTATAAATATGTCTTTCCCACACGCCTCATTAACTTCATTGATTCCCATAAAAGGACATGACACATACCTTACAGTTGCCAATAACAAAAAAAAAAAAATTGGGCTCTTTTGTACCACTTGTCAACCTATCCCTCCCCAATGAATCACAATGTAACTGTCCACATTTTAATACATAATTGTTGAAAATAATCCCTTCCTTTATGGTAAGTTTTAGTCACTTCCTTTGTAATTGATGATGGTCTAGTAGCCTTTTTCCTGTATAACATGTTAATAATTTCTTAGTAATTTCCATAATGAGGCTATCATATGACTCATGTATTATATATGGACTCCAAATAATGCACTTTTAAGCTACAATAATGTCATCCATAAGGTAATTTCTCTACATTTTGTTAATATAGAATGAGGAAGATTGTAAACAAACGAGATTGTTTAGATATCGATTTACAAGGTGTGTATATATAGTGATACTTTTTGTTACATTATCAATTATCTTTCTCTGAGGAATATTAATTTTTATAATACTTTCAAGTGGTAATGTCTTGTTTCATTTTTTAACATTTGACCAATTTTCGTTATATTATTGACATATGTATATGATTGTATTGTATAAAGATATGTTTGGCAATTGAAATTTAAGTTGGTGAAAAAGATATTGAGAAAAGAAAATGGACTACTGAAGTTAGAGATGAAATCGTTAGGTCAATTCTACTAAATTACCCAGAGGACTTTCATCGAACACCTTATAAGCATAACATAACTCAACTGAAACTTCAAGCATTCATTCTCTCTGTTCCCTTTCTTTACCATCATTAACACATTTAAATATCAAATTAAACAATTAACAATTTCAATCCATACAAACAACTCAACAACTAATCCTAAGTTTTATGATGAACATAGCATTTAACAAACACAATGAAAGACGAAAAATAAACCCAGAACAAATCCAAGAAGTACTTACCAGGTTGAGTACAACTGTAAGATGTACTTACTAGGTTAAACAAATGACACTGTCTTACCTTAAATTTCTTTTTGCAGTTGTAACATTTGGCGACGAAATGTAACTTCGTTGTCAAATGCCCAACATTTACCTACCATATTTGATAATCGTCACCAAATATAAGGAAAATTACAATGTCTAATTTTTCTCGTTTAGTACATTTGGAGACGAATCTACTTTCATAGCTAAATATTAAATTTTTGCAACGAAAATAAAATAGCGTCATAAAATGTACAACATTTTGCTACCAAACTAGTAAATCATCGCCAATACTAAACCTTTAACCTTTTTCCGACGGTCAGAACTTTTGTCACCTATCACTCCAATTTCGCTACCAATTATGCAAAATGTCCCCAAAACCCAAGCATTTTCCTTACATTCTTCATTTTCTTAATTGATTAACATATATGAGCTTTTCCTATTACCAATAACAAAATGAAAATTTTGTCTTTTACACTTATATATAGAGTTGTTCTTGATTTGCTTAATTTTTGGGAATTACTAATCTATATTTTTAATTTAGAGGATAAACAAAATAAAATGGGGAAATTTTAATTAATAAGATCATTTCCACGACCAACCACTATACTTAGTCGCAAATGATAGACATACTTAGTCGCAAATGATAGACAATTTGCTACCAAATTTTCACATCGTCGCTCAAAACCAAAGCAATCTCTTTACTTTCTTAATTTTCTTAATTTTTAGGAATGACTAATCTCTAAATATAATTTGTTAGAAATAGTTTTCTAATTGTATTACAATGTCTTGTTAAATTATTATAATTTAGTTTTTCTAAATTACAATAATTAAAATG
>JAOQML010094104.1:0-23128 GCA_027568935.1 Erythroxylum urbanii
TGTGCTATGTGTTGTATGAATTGAGTGAACCATCGATGATGGTTACCTCACTGAGTTCGCAAAACTCACCAAAATTATAACGTTGACTTTTCAGGACCGAGAGTAGACTCCTAGCTTCAGAGGGACTTTTGCTAGCCGTGTAGATTGTTTTGGCGAAAGAAGTCATGGCTCACAGGTCGGTCAGCTGGGACTTTTGGGATGGCCTAGATAGATCTAATGTTCTTCCTCTTTCATATAGCATTTTGTACTAAGCTTTTTGGATTTATGTACAGACAGTACTGTATGATCGATGTACAAACCTTTGATTTTGATGGAATGAAATGAGGAAGAAGTTGATTTAAAAAAAAAATTTATTGTGGTTTTCTATTAATGCTTTACTGGTAAAATTAATGTGATGCCATATGGAGTGAATGTAGTGATCGCAAGTAGCTCTCCCTGATCATAGGATATGTACCGGAATGACATGCGGGCATCCCGGTGCATACCCTACGGTAAGGGGGTGCTACACAAAATCTCACTTTTGAACTGTTTCCAAAATAATTTTAAACAAATCATATACAGAGCAAAAATAACACAAGCATAACAACACCCGACGATACAATTAATCTTTTGGTGGAGTCTTAATTATTGCAGCTCTTGTACGCATACCTGAGGTGGTTTGTTTAAAAACATAAAAATAAGGATGAGCTAAACAAGCTCAGTGAATGTTAATCAATTTACTAAAAGTTGAACTTTTCATAACCATATAACTAAAATAATCCCATACAGTAATAAAGCTCATAGTAAAATATTTGCCATAATAATTCATTCTTGCATCATCAAATCTGGTAATAACATAACATTTCATAAAACACAATTTCAAATTTTCTAAAATACTATTTTGAAAATACTTTTCGAAATTAAATTCATAACATAAAAATTTCCATTTTTCTATTTTCCTTTTTCCTTACACAAAAAACAGTGGTGGAAATAAGTTTTTTTGAAAACTTTTATACTGAAAATAAGCTAACCACCAAAATTGGTACCATATAGTACCTCTCAAATCACTTTTACAATAAATAATAGTGACATTATTACTTTCATGAATTTTCTTACTTAACATAACCCACATAACCTACCACTAGTTTCTTTACCATACGGTTCATTACGTATAAAGTCACAAAACTGGTTTTGCATCACTTACCCACAACTGGTTAACAACTATTTACAGAGCTAGTTCTACATCGCTTACCCGTAATAGGTTAACCGCTATAAATCGGTAGTTACAGAGTTGATTCTGCATCACTTGCCCATAACAAGTCACAGAGCTGATTCTACATCACTTACCCGTGACAAATTTTTGGCAGCACTTTATAGACTTCGTACATGTAGAGAGCGACTCACTAGACTACTGATAGACACAATACCACCAGCTGTTAGTAATTGACACCCCCTAGACACTGCCATGCACGATTGGAATACTCTGACTGGTATAATAACATATAATGAGCCTAACGGTGCACTATAGGATAAAAAATGAAATCATTTTTCTTTGTACCCTAACTTCTAGCATAAAACTTAAACCGTTTCGTAGCTAAAAAGAAACTTATAAAATTTTTTAAATCAATTATAGGACTGCCACGATTTTGAAACGATTTTGAAACTACAAAATCTTATGTTTCAAATTTTTGACTTCTTTCAATCTCATAATCATACAGTTGAATGCATAAGTTAAAATCACATGCCATCAACTCCTTTGCAAAGAATTTATTTATATAAAATAATTGAAAAACACTCATGTAAAACTCAACATGAATGTTCATTTCATATTAAAGTAAAAACCTTTTGCATAAAATCAATTTAAAGTACACTAAAACTTGCTAGTTTCCATGTCATCACTTTGAAGCTGGCTTCGTTTTCTGATCCAGAAACCTTATACAAATACATTCAACACCTTAATACATTTTCCAACCAAATACCCCATAAACTAAGTTAACATCATTACTTTCCACGTACACTCTATATACTAACTTTTCTCCAAATAATAACATAACACTTCATTTAATCATTCCAATACCACAAATACACTTAATGACCATTCTTAATCACATTCACATGGTCATTAGATCATAACCATAATTTTATGCTAAAAATGCCTTTAAGGCTAAACTTAACATATTTTACACTAAACTTTTCCAATTCAGTTACATTTAATTTATAACACTTAAAACCAATCCAAATTCACTTCTATGACATTTACTACATACATTAAGCCATAAAATTTAATTAACAATTTTTTTACAAAATCATGCACTCTATGTTGAATTTCAACCAAAACCAAAACAAAAACCAATCCAAAACCAATATGTTCATTAACTTGATATTTAAGTTGGCTTGAATTTGAGGGATTGTATGCTTTGATCTTTGTGAAAATGAAGTGGTAGAACTGATTGGTTGTATTTATTTTGTTTGAGGATAAGCAAAGATTCAAGTGTGGGGATGTTAATAGGTGTGCATTAGGATATGTTTTATAGGTAATTGGCATGTATTTTCTTGCATAATTGTTGTTTATTTTTCTAGTTTAGGATTCATTTTGTATGTTTTCATTAAGTTTGATTTTCATTATTGTTGTTGTGTGTTTGATGCTAATTGAGGTTAAGAATTGATTATTTTTGTGTAGGATGGAAGAGGGAGCAACTTGGAGGTTGAACAAAAGATTAAAGAAGAGAAGACAAGAGAGTTTATCTATGACAAATTCTCACGTTCGTGGGAATCATGCAAATTCCCACGAATGTGGGAAATCACAGCAGAAATGAGTAGTGCATCTGTGTGCAATTCCCATGCTCGTGGGAATCATACAGATTCCTACGGCGTGAGAATTGTAATTCGAGGAAATCTGTAAGGCTTCATTGAACCTAGGATTTTTAGGCTATAAAAACATCATTAAGCCTCCATCTTCAAGTGGACGACACCTACCTATAGAAACACCATCCTTGAGTGGAGAATACATGTTCGGAGCATTGAGGAGGGATTGAAGACAAGGATCATCATCAAGATTTGGCAAAATAGCACATCAACACCAAAATTCCAGATTTTGGCAAAGAAGAGAAGGAGTCTTCCTATTCAATTTTCTTTCAATTTAATCTTCTCTATTCTTTGTAAAAATGATTTATTTGATTGCTGATGATGTTATGGAGACCATGTTAGGCTGATTTTATTTTAGGGATTGCTTTTGAATTATTTTGTCAAGACTCCTATTTTATTGAATTGAATGAAGTGTTTTTGATGATTGTTATTTTAAATTGTTATCTTGCAACAAATCGAGAGAGTGAATGAGATGAGATTTATGTAGGATTGGACAACGTAGCAATCATTATGTCAATTGAATAATTAGAAGAGAGATATCAATTAGTCAATTGGTCACCCATAGGATAACTTAATAACTAGTTGAATCGGTAGAGTCATTGGGTAGGTTAAGAGATCGTTCAATTGATTCTTGTTAATTTGATTAGGGCAAAATAATTACACCTTGAGAGAGGGTAATTAGTACATTCAAAAATCTAGGGTGAGATACAATTCAATCAATAAAATAAGAGGGAGACAAAATAAGGAAAAGGTAGTCTCTAGCATTTAGATTCTTGAATTCAGATTTTCTGCAATTATGGTATTGTTCATTATTTACATTATTCTTTTAATTTAATTTAATTTTCTAGATTTTAATTTCACAAATTAGTTTCGTAAACAAAGTTGTGTCTAAATTAAGCGATATCTAGGCATCAATCCCTGTGAGATTGATATCCGCTCTTTTTACTACAAGTCACGACCCGTTTACTTGTAATTTTTGAGCGTAAAACAGGAAGATAGGTTTTACCATCAACAACTTTTTAGCACCACTGTCGGGGATTGACTATTGAGCATCGTGTTTGATTTAGATTTCTTTGATTTAAGAGTTTTTGATATTTTTCCTTATGTATTGGCAGGTGCATGAACACAAGGAGTACACGAAGGATGAAAGAAGCTATAGAGGACGAATTTCCCGACATTAAGAAGCATAAAAGAGAAATAAGAAGGGAAATTTATCTACATTTCTTAAATCAAGATATGGTTGAAGAAGGAGAGCGAGGAGGACCAGAAAGGACACTCATAGATTTCATGAGGCTAGGGTTTAGTCCTCAAGAAGTGGCGAGGCCGGTAGTTCAAGTGAATAATTTTGAGATAAAGCCGACATTACTAAACATTCTCTAAAACAGTGTGTAGTTCTACGAGCTATCCAATAAGGATCTGAATGCCCATATCATAAATTTTTTGGAGATATGTGACACATTCAGATTCAACGGAATGTCTGACGATACGGTGAAGCTGCGACTTTTTTATTCACATTAAAGGATTGAGCTAAATCATGGTATGATTCTTTGAATCTAGGCCAGATCACGATTTGGGAGCAGCTCGCCCAAGCATTCCTTGCCAAATATTTTTCGTTAACGAAGACGACAAGGATTATCAAGGAGATAATAAATTTTCAGCAGAGCGACAGAGAATCTCTCTACGAAGCTTGGGAGAGATTTAAAGAACTTCAAAGAAGCTATACCCATCATAACCTCTCGAAGGAATTTCTGCTTCAAACATTTTATAATGGAGTGAATCGAAGCACAAGGGGCACAATTGATGCAGTAGCCGGAGGTTCACTGATGAGGAAGATGGTGGAAGCAGCTCATGATTTATTGGAGGGGTTAGTATGAAGCTGTGCTTATGGTCGAACGAAAGGAGTAGACAAGGACAGAAGGAATAAAAAGGTATAATACCTATTGACTCAGTTACTGCCTTACAGGCTCAAATCACGATGTTGATGAAGCAGCTAAACAACATGCCAGGAGCGTCCACCTCAGCAGTTATGGCAATACAAGCACAATGTGAGCTATGTGGGGAGAACAACCACAATTCAGCAAAATGTTTTCTATTGGGAGCTAGCGAGACTAAACATGTTAGCTATTTAGGCCAGCCACATTGAGTTAATGACCCATATTCACATATAATCCAGGTTAAAAAAACCACCTGAACTTTTATTGGAGTAATAATAATGCAAGTGGTCAATAAAGATCACAAGGACCGCCAAGATTCCAGCAAGAGTGAATCGGAGCGTTGGAAAATAAGTTAGATAAGTTTATGGAGATGTTTAATACCAAACTGGAAGTTCAAGCAGAGAGTCAGAAAAAGATGTATGAAAGCTAGAAGAAAAATCAACAAAAGATGGAGGAAATTTTTGATCAGATTGTGAAGAACCATGCCTCATCATTCCATAATTTATAAGTCCAGATACGTCAACTTACTGATGCTTTATTTTCTTGAAATGCAGGTTGCTAATCGAGCAATAAAGGTTATTCCAAGGGAGTAACTCAAAGTAATTACACTTCAAAGTGGCAAGCAAATGGAAGAACTAAGTGCAGAAAAGGATAACCAAGAAAAAGAGAATAATACGAAGATAGAAGAAGAAAGGGGAGAGAGTAGGTCGTATATACCACCACCACCGTACAAGCCCAAATTCCCATATCCAAAAAAAGTGAAGCAACATTAGGTGGATACCCAATTTTCCAAATTTTTAGAGAAACTGAAGAAGCTACAGATTAATTTGTCATTGTTGGAAGCTGCGGAGTGCATGCCCAAGTATGCGAACTTTTTGAAGGATATACACACACACAAATGTACTTGGAAAGACAATCAGGTAGTTACATTGACGGACAACTGTAGTTCTATTATCTCAAGTCAAATGCCTTCAAAATTGCAAGATCCAGGGAGTTTTACTATTCCATATGTTGTTGGTGATTTTGAATTTTTCAAATGTTTATATGATTTAGGTGCAAGTATTAATTTGATGTCTTTTTCTATTTTCAGGAAATTGGGATTAGGAGAGGTCAAGTCGACTTCCATGTTGATTCAGCTTGCGGATCAATCAATAAAAAGGCCATTTGGAGTTGTGGAAGATGTATTGGTAAAAGTGGATAAATTTATAATTCCGGTTGATTTTGTTGTGTTGGATTTTGAAGCTGATAAAAATTGTCTGTTAATCTTGGGTAGGCACTTTATGAAAATTGGTAGGGCATTAGTTGATGTTCATGAAGGTATACTTGTGTTGAGAATTCGTGGTGAGCAGGTTGAGTTTAATATGACAAAATCTTTGAAGAAACCGATGGATGGAAATCTGTGTATGAAAATTGATGTAGTAGATGAGTGTGTGAAGGAAATTAAAGAAGGAGTTGATGAGTTGAATGGAGTACACAAAGTTGAAAGTGCGAAGGAAGAGGAAGTTAATGAGGAAGTGGAGCTAGAATAATTAGAGAGAGATGGAGCACCTACACCACCTTTTACCGTTAAACCTCCCACTTTAGAGCTTAAACCTTTACCTTCTTATTTGAGATATACCTTTTTAGGAAAGAACCACACTTTACCTATCATTACCTCTAATGAATTAAATTGTGAGCAAGAAGAGAAAGTGGTGGAGACTATTAGGAAAAGGATGAGAGTTGTAGGGTGGCAAATTTCTGATATTCGGGAGATTAGCCTCATTGTGGTGATGCACAGAATTAACTTGGAAGAAGGTTATAGAACTATGAGAGAATGACAAAGAAGGTTAAATCCGAATACGCAAGAGGTTGTAAAGAAGGAAGTGGTGAAACTTCTAGATGCAGGAATAATTTACCCCATTTTAGATAATGAGTGGGTGAGTCCAATATAGTGTGTGCCAAAAAAGGGTGACATGACAGTGATAGAAAATGAAGAAAGGGAAAAGATTTCCACTAGGACTGTCACAGGGTGGCGAGTGTGTATTGACTGTAGGAAGTTAAATTTGGCCACCAAGAAGGATCATTTCCCTTTACCTTTTGTGGACCAAATGATTAAGAGAGTGGTTGGTCATTCTTTTTATTACTTTCTGGATGGATATTCAGGGTACAATCAAATATTTATATATCCGGAAGATCAAGGGAAGACCAATTTTACATGTCCATATGGAACTTTTGCATATCGAAGGATGCCTTTCAGTTTATGTAATGCAGCTGCTACATTTCAAAGGTGCATGATGGCCATATTCGTAGGCATGAATGAAAACTTAATGGAGGTATTTATGGATGATTTTTCTGTTTTTGGAGTCTTTTAATCATTACCTGTTGAACTTAGATAAAGTGCTCCAAAGATGTGAGGAGTCACATTTAGTTTTAAATTAGAAAAAATGTCATTTCATGGTCCAAGAGGGAATGGTATTAGGCTATAAGATTTTATATAAAAGGATTGGACTGGATCGAGCTAAGACAGAAGTAACTGAAAAGTTACTAGCTCCCTCTAACATCAAAGGTGTCTGAGCTTTTCTTGGTCATACAGGGTTCTACCGACGGTTCATTAAAGATTTTTCCCTCATTGCAAAACTTCTAACTCATCTATTGGTAAAAGATATGCCTTTTGTTTTTGATGATGACTATTTGAATGCTTTTAACAGGTTAAAGAAGGCACTCATAACAGCACCAATTTTTGACATCGCCTAATTGGTCTCTTCCATTTAAGATATATGTCATGCAAGCGATCATGCAATTGGGTGTGTGCTAGGTTAACGGAAGGAGAAGAGGTTGTATGCTATCTATTATGCAAGCAAGACGTTGACAGGAGCATAATTGAATTATACAACTATTGAAAAAGAACTACTTGCGATAGTATTTGCTTGTGAAAATTTTCATTCTTATTTGTTAGGTTCACAAGTTATTGTGTTTATAGACCATGCAGCATTGCATTACCTTTTTACCAAAAAGGATTCCAAGGCTAGGCTAATTCGATGGGTACTCCTGCTCCAAGAGTTTAATATTTAAATCAAAGATAAGAAAAGAGCAAAAAATGTCGTAGCGGATCACTTATCAAGGCTTGAAGTCAGACATCATAAAGAAGAAGAGGAAATTAAGGAAAGCTTTCCTGACAAGACTTTGATGATGGTAGATAACCCTTTTCTTCCTTGGTTTACAAATATTGCAAATTACCTCTCAGGTGGTATTCTTCCATCCAATTTATCATATCAACAAAGGAAGCGTTTCTTATTTCAGTGCACTCACTATATTTGGGATGAATCTGTACTCTATAAGATCTGTGCTGATAGTTTAATTCGCAGGTGTGTTCCCGAAGATGAAATGCCTGAGATCTTAACTCAATGACATAACTTACCATATGCAGGGCATAATAAAGCTAACAAGATTACGGCACGGATTTTAGAGTGTGGATTCTATTGGCTAACTCTGTTTAAGGATGCTCAAGATTTTGTGCTCAAGTACGATAGATGTCAAAGAGTTGGGAACACATCAAAACTAGATGAAATGCCACTTTCTGAATATAATAGAGGTGGAGATATTTAATGTATAGGGTCTGGACTTCATAGGACCATTCCCACCCTCCGAAGGCAATATCTATATCTTGGTTAGAGTTGATTACGTTTCTAAATGGGTCGAAGCGGTCGCTACTCCAACCAACGATAGCAAGGTGGTTTAGAAGTTCATTAAGAATATTTTTACTAGATTTGGGATGCCAAGAGCAATTATAAATGATGGGAGAAGTCACTTTAACAACAAACCGTTTGAGAACCTTCTGAGAAGATACAACATTTATCATAGAGTGGCTACCTCATACCATCCCCAAACTAGTGGTAAAGTGGAGGTGGTAAATAGAGAGCTGAAAAAGATTTTGGAGAATATAGTGAACATTTCAAGAAAAGATTGGTCAATGAAACTAGATGATGCACTGTGGGCTTACAGAATAGCTTTTAAGACCCCCATAAGCACAATACCATATCGACTTGTGTATGGCAAGGCATGTCATTTACCATTAGAATTGGAGCATAGAGCATATTGGGCAATCAAGAAATTAAACATGGATTGGAAGCTGGCAGAAGAAAAGTGGTTTTTACACATTGACGAGTTAGAAGAGTTGAGGTATGATGCTTATGAAAATGCCAAGCTATATAAAGAAAGAACTAAAAAGTGGCATGATGGCCATATCAAGAAGAAGGAATTTAAGAGTGGGGATTTAGTGCTTTTGTTTAACTTAAGATTTCGACTATTTCCCAGAAAACTCAAGTCAAGATAGAGTGGGCCTTTTAAAATTCTTCAAGTGTTTCCTCATGGAGATGTGGAGCTGGAAAATGATAATGGGGAAACATTCAAGGTCAATGGGACCCGCTGTAAACCATATTATGGGGGGACATATCCACAAGCGAGGGAAGTTATCTCTCTCCTATCTTCCACTTTTTCATGAGTATATGCTGAATGGTCAAGCTAATGACCTTAACTTAGCATGCTTAATCTCTTATGATGTTTTTGTCTAGTTTTTGTTTGATTTCTTTGGTTTGATTATTTCCAAATTAAGATTGATTGATGTTTGTGTTCATTGTGTTTGGATTTTAATTTGTTTCTTATTGATGATATTACCTTGATATGTTTGTTGGTTTTGTGGTTATAAAGAATTCATTTAAGCTTGGAAGAAGGTTTGGAATTGTGATGATCACCAATTCCCACATTCGTGGGAATTGAAGTGATTCCCACGAGCATAGGAAATCTCTCCAAAAAGTTTCTGGAGAGAAAACCCACGTTCGTGGGAATTGTGGTGATTCCCACGAACGTGGGAATCCTCTCCAGAAAGTTTCTAGAGAGGAATCCCACCCTCGTGGGAATCCTTTCCAGAAAGTTTCTGGAGAGGAATCCCACGCTCATGAGAATTATGGGAATTCCCACAAGTGTGGGAATCCCACACTAGAGGGAAACTTAAGTTTTCCTCCCATTTTTCTCTCACCTTATCTTAAAAGTTTTCATACTCTCTCTCTCCTAGCCACGAATTTCTCTCCTCTCACTCTCTAAAATTCTTGAACCTCCCTTTAGATTCTTGGTATTTTCTTCAATTATTTCATTATTCTTAAGTTCTTTTGAGTTTTCCATGCATTAGTCTTTCCAAACATTAAGGATTTAGGTAAGTTTTATTTGTTCTCTCTCTCTAAAGCTCAAATTTCACTTTCTCTCTTTTGTTCTTGCAGGTTTTTCTATAATGATGGCACCGAAGAAGATGCTCAGAAATCGGGTGACGAAGTATGCCGTCAAGTTTTTGGTATAGGCAAAAGCGATTTGGCAGCAACTTACCGATGACCCTTCCTGATTTACTCGGAAGAAGAAGGTACACACTTTTGTGATTTTATCGATAGGGGAATAATCACTCATAGGTATTTTGATTTTGCATTGTTAAAGGACATAGGAGTGAGGACAAAGATTGAGTGATTAGCTGACATCATAGGGTGGAATAGGTTCATTCAGTGTGACATGCATATTCACCCTATGATGACAATTAAAATTTTCACTACTGTCCATTATACCCCAAAAATGGATATGTTTTGGTTTAGATTATTGAGTGTTTTATATAAATTGGATTATAATGTCATGCGTTATCTTTTCGATTTCCAAAATACAAAAGTTTTAGATGATTATCTTAAATTTGATGTGGATTCTTATTGGAAAATTTTAACGAGGGAGGACAGCTTTGATTCACGCAATGCATCGAATGCTTTAATACGTAGTGTCGAACATTTGTTGTTGCATAAATTCATATGTTTAACTGTGTTTAATAAAACCAAAAATAGCAAATGTTCAGCTAAAGAACTTTTCTTCTTATGGTGCATGGATCGTAAGGTTAGAATTAACACACCCTTTAGAATTTTTAGATCAATTGTTAGTGTTGTCAATAAGCAAAGTTCATATTTTGGAATGGGGCACATTGTTACTGCTTTAGCTCGATTTTATAACCATAATTTTGAAGAGATGCGTACGACACCACACAATATGTTTGACATATCATTTTTTAGGCGTCTCGAGATTATGGAGGCTCATTCTATGGAACTCTATAATCCTCGAATGCGTACTATAGTGAAAACTAGAAGAAGCATTAGTACAGCTGTGTCTCGACCTTCCACATCTCGAGCAGCTCAGTATCTAGAGGACGAAGTGGAAGCAGTAGAACCTAGCCCACTAGCAGGGGCTGACCAACTCCTACAACCCCTTGAACAAATAGCCTCCAACCAATAATGTATGACATCTCAACTAAATGAGCTCAGCATACAAATGCTGACAGTATGTAAGGAGCAGCATAGTTTGAAGAAGAGGTTCCTCAACTTCTGTTGAAGGAACAATTTTGAAGCTCCTACACCATCACCGTTACCACCATCATCAGAATAAGCTTTTCTTATCCCTTAAACTTTTAAATTTTATTGTTTTTTGTGTGTGAGTACATTTCATTTCATGTGTATTTGGTTTCATATTATTTTTTTGTGTTATGTCTTTTGTTTAGTTCTAATTTCTTTAATGTTAATTTGACTTCAGTATCTCATATCATTCGTTTGTTTAAATTTCTTTTGTTTAGTTCGTTTTCATTTTTTTGTATGGTTTTATGTCATTTTCCTTTATGTAGTTGTTGACTTGTCACATTGAAGACAATGTGATCTTTAAGTGTGGAGAGGTGACATCAAAATTTGTGTTGAATAGGATGCATGTTTAGGCATATTGTATGTGCTTTGTGTTAGCAAAGGAACCACTTTTGAGTCACTCTGATAAATATTACCATGAAATTCTATCATATTAGTTGGAATTAGATTAAATGCATGCTTGAACTCAGTTAGGCTACTTAAGTAGAAAGTGAAACGTATAGAGTGATGAAAAGTAGTTACTTACATAAGCTTAGTCACAAATTGACATTTGAACAATGAGGTAGTGTAGAGATGCATAATGAGTTTTCAATTGAGCCAAAGTGAGGATTGAGCCATATGACTCCATCTATAGTCATTTCATTTCTTTGTTGAGTGTTCTTCTATAGGTTACTACCTTTAGAACTTGCTTTGAATCGGTTTGAGCCTATTGGATGCATGGTTAATAGAGATGATCTAGGCCCTTTTTGTGTTAACCCTTGGCTTAAATGACCTACCAGTTAATTATAACTTGCTACCCCCGTTGAGCCTTAACCTTTTGTTTCTTGAAAACACCAAAAATTTTAACATTTTAAACCCTATTAGCTTACCCTTTCACAAGCTTAGTAAAGTATTAAGTAAAACATTAGTTGGGATTGAGTGAAATTTTTACGGAGACAAGTTGAGTATATTTCTGCCTGTGGACTATATTGTATATAGTGCTAGTTTTGACTCATAGTTCTTCCATGTATGAAAAAAAAGAAAAAAATGACAAAGAAAAGAAAAGAAAAAGGAAGAATAAGTGAATAGCATCAATAAGTGCAAGAAATTAGTTATATTAGTATGTCTCGTAGTTATGTTTAATTATCCCATTTTTATTTGCTTTGTACGTTACTTTTACTTGTGCTTATCTTTCCCCTCTTTTGACCCACCTTAACCTTTACCACATTACAACCCTAAACAAGTCCTTTTGATCTATTTATGCATGCATTCATTGTAGAGGAGAATTGGTGTATTAGCAATCCTATGGTAGTGTATTTTCTTATAAGAAGTTTGAGCGAAACACTAACCTTTAAACACTTGAATGAAATGAGTGAAAACTGTTAGGAAGATTCATTTGTGCATCTTTACTTATCTTTAAGTGATTGTGCCAATTGTAAATTTGCTTGTGAACACCAATGAAAAAGTAGTCATGATATATGGATTAACTTGATATTTGAGTTGGTTTGAATTTGAGGGATCGTATGTTTTGATCTTTGTGAAAATGAAGTGGTAGAACTGATTGGTTGTATTTATTTTACTTGAGGACAAGTAAAGATTCAAGTGTGGGGATGTTGATAGGAGTGCATTATGATATGTTTTTATAGGTAGTTGGCATGTGATTTCTTGCATAATTGTTATTTATTGTTCTAGTTTAGGATTCACTTTGTATATTTTTATTAAGTTTGATTTGCACTGTTGTTCTTATGTGTTTGATGCTAATTGAGGGTAAGAATTGATTATTTTTGTGTAGGAAGGAAGAGGAAGCAACTTGGAGGTTGAACAAAAGATCAAAGAAGAGAAGACAAGAAGAGTTCATTTGGGACAAATACCCACATTCGTAGGAATCATGCAAATTCCCACGGATGTGAGAAATCATTGCAGAAATGAGAAGTGCATCTGTGTGCAATTCCTATGCTCGTGGGAATCATACAAATTCCCACGGAAGTGGGAATTGTAATCTGAGGCAATCTGCGAGACTTTATTAAATCTAGGATTTTTGGGCTATAAAAACATCATTAAGCCTCCATCTTCAAGGGGGACGACACCCACCTGTAGAAACACCATCCTTGAGTGGAGAACATATGTTCGGAGTATTAAGGAGGGATTAAAGACAAGGATCATCATCAGGATTTGGCAAAATAGCACATCAACACCAAAATTCTAGATTTTGGCAAAGAAGAGAAGTAGTCTTCCTATTCAATTTTCTTTCAATTTAATCTTCTCTATTCTTTGTAAAAATGGTTTATTTGATTATTGATGATGTTATGGAGACCATATTAGGCTGATTTTATTTTAGGGATTGCTTTTGAATTATTTTGTCAAGACTCCTATTTTATTGAATTGAATGAAGTGTTTTTGATGATTGTTGTTTTAAATTATTGTCTTGCAACAAATTGAGAGAGTGAGTGAGATGAGATTCGTGTAGGATTGTACAACAAGAGTTAGTGACCTATAGACTAGCAATCATTATGTCAATTGAATAATTAGAAGAGAGATTTCGATTAGTCAATTGATCACCCATAGGATAGCTTAATAACTAATTGAATCAGTAGAGTCATTGGGTAGGTTGAGAGATATTTCAATCGATTCCTGTTAATTCAATTAGTACAAAATAGTTACACTTTAAGAGAGGTTAGTTAGGACATTCGGAAATCTAGGGCGAGACACATTTTAATTAATAAAATAGGAGGGAGACAAAATAAGGAAAAAGTAATCTCTAGCATTTAGATTCTTCAATTCAGATCTTCTGTAATTGCGTTATTGTCCATTTTTTACATTAGTCTTTTAATTTTAATTTAATTTTCCAAATTATTTGCTTTTCACAAATTAGTTTCTTAAACAAAGTTGTGTCTAAATTAAGCGGTGTCTAGGCATCAATCGCTGTGGAATTGATATCTGCTCTTTTTACTACAAGTCACAACCCATTCACTTGCAGTTTTTGAGCGTAAAACAAATAGATAGGTTTTACCATCAACTGCTCCATATGTTAGTTTTCTTGATTTTGCTTCTCCTAGTTGCTTCCAATGCAATCAAACCTTGATATTACATCAAAAGGGTGCAATTTACACATTTAAAACCAAATCAAAACTATAACACTACAAAACTAAATTTTCAACAAAACTAGTAAACGTACTTACCCATTTTCTTCTTCCTCTTCATTTAGATGGCTATAAAACCTTATTGGATGCTTGATTGGAGGTAGAATAGTATGAAAAATGTTTTGGATCACTTCTCCATAGCTATAGACGGACCTCTCTTCTCCTTTGTCTTTTCTTTTCATTTTTTCACTCTCTTTCTTTCTCTCATCCATGGCTGACATTTCTCCTTGTTTTCTCTTCTTTTCCTCTTTTGTTTTGGACTCTCAAGTGACTCTCTCTCCATTCACTCTCACGGTTTACACAAAATGAAGCAAAATTTCTTAAGTTTTGCTTTTTATACTCATTTAATGGATTCCACATGTCAACTTCCTATTGGTTCCCTTTTAATAACTCATCAATCCACTAATTTCTTGTAAAAATACCAAATTGCCCTTTAATGAATACAAAAAGATCAAATTGTCTTTTAATGCATACAAAAAGACCAAATTGCCCTTTAATGCATTTAATTTACTAACCAACCGAATTAAATTCTGAAAATATTCGACAACCATCTTATCAACAAATTGACCATAAAATACTCGAATTAGGGTCAATACTTATTGATTGGATGTTTTAAAAAAATTTCGAATGGGCATAAAATCCTCAATACCCATTATTTTCCAAATAAGGCATTTTAATTCCTAAATGTTTGGAACTTTCGAAATCCATCCGATCGAACTTATTTTTGATTCATTTCAATATCATTAGACTATAATACCTATTTTGGGTATTTTTTAAAAAATATTCGGGGTGAGGTCCCTAAAATCACTGTTCCAGCCAAAATACTATTCACCCAGATTCACTATTTATCCAAAAATACTATTCACCAAAATCATTCGAATTTTATTCAAAGTGTCACCTAAATCCTTAAAGCACATTTCAAGGCTTTCCGGAGTTTTCAAAAAAAATCAAGAAATTTTCGGTCAAGTTCGGAATCATCTCTAGTTTATCTATGATATCCATTATAACATCAATAATACATTTAAACAGTTAAATTGCTATAGTACTCCATAAATAGAGCATACTCTATAAAATGCATATACAACACATTACCTAGTACAATAATCGAACTAGGATATTACAATTTTATATGTTACCCTATATGTCCCTGAGCAAACAATTTCAAACTCCAAAAGTTTAAAGGTGAAAAATAAAAATTCCATAACAAAGACTTGCATATTGTAATTTCATTAAGACATGTATAAACAAAATTGACAAAATCAACTTGGAATATATGATTCTTTGTTAAAGGAGCTTTAAATATGAGTATACTTCTTATCAAAAATGGAGTGTTGATTGTCATTTATATCCATAACATATCCCTTTTTCTAATATCTTTTCCTTAAATCTTTATAGTTATTCATGTTTAACTCATATAAGACATTGAAAATATACTTATAATCTCCATTATTTAATACGATAAGGATATGCCCTTTTTCATTACTATTATGCTGTTATTAACAAACTTGACTTTGGATGAAATCGACTTATCAAGACCAACAAAGAGTTCTTTTTTACTGAATATGTCATTAGTACACATGATGTTAAGGAACCATATATGGAAAATTGGTGTTTCATTAACTATAGCAACCATAAAAAATGAATGGTTTCTATCATCATCACCTTCTTTTGCATAATTAGTTTTCAATTACTTTCTTTAAATCTACACTCATTTAAATAATAACCATGTTTATGATGAGAATAAAACTCAATGTTGGATTTATTATTCCTTCCTCTGCCATATCTATAACCTTGATATCTATAGTTTGAGTTTTATTGATGGCTTAATTTTAATCAATATTTGGTTGCGTCCACCTCTACTATTATTTTTGTGACCACCATAAGCTTTATTGTTGTAGTGATGACATCCTCGTACTCATCATCTACAAGGATAACCCCTCTTTCTATGGCTTGTTCCACCATATTGCTCACCTTTTAGGGATACTTGGCTCTAAAATGCTTGCTCAAATGAATTCTTGATGCTTTTCTTATAGGCTTATGGCTTACTAGATAATTGCTTAAAAATCATCTCAGACAAATTATATGCTTCTTTTATTATTGTCACAATATGCTCAAATTTGGATGTGAATGCTTGTAAAATCTTCTCCACTATGGTCATATATGTATTCTCCTCAACATTTGTTTTCATTTTATTTCTTCAAGAAAGAACTCAAATTATATAACAAATAATATTATTAAATTCATTTGAAGAAATTCATATTAACGTCTTGAGGACTAGAGTCTTAACTTTTTAACTTTGTTTGGTCATTTAAACGTTATTATCAAAATTTATTGGGCTTGCTTGGTAAAATTATTGTGGTTATTTTCTCAAAGACCTCTTCATTCACTCCTTGATGAATGAAATATAACACCTTATTATCCTTCTTCTTATTCTAATATTGGTTATTCCTTCATGCCTTGTTAACATTTTCTATAAGATCTGTTACATTACTCTCCATATAAATTTATGGTAATTATACTCCGTTGCTTATAATTTTAGAATAGAGACTTAAAATGAGTCATTCATAACAATGTTTTAAAGTTGTGGGATCAACTTAAGAAATTAAATTGTAAATATAAACTGAAAATATATGAAGGAAAAAATAACGTTATTAGAACTTACATACTATAATTTGATGATTAGTAATCTTATTTATATTAAAAAACAATTAGCTCTCCACTTTTAAGTCATAATATAATCAACAATCTCCACAATAGTATGAGCATATTTAACAACCCATTAAATACAAGTGTAGGAGGTAACTAGCGACTAATATGACTTAGTCAAACTAGATTACACATCAAAGAAAAAAGCTTACTCAAAGATATAAAGATTGGATAGTAAGCTTTAAGAAAGAATTCTTTAATCTAGTAGAGAATGTGTAGTACACATGAGCTCTCATCAAATCTTTCTTATCCTACACCTTCAAAGAAAGCTCCAGATGTTGTCACTTTTATCATGTTAAGATAAGCTAATAACAATTCCGTGATTTTTTCATTTGCTAAACATTAAAAAGAATAAGCATCTTATGCACGAAATTTCTACATCTCTATAGTTTTTGAATTTAACTTCACGCATATCGCGAGACTAGCAAGCTCAACAAAAATATCAATGGAATTTAGCAATATTGAAGACCTACCACGACATATTAGAGGACTTTTTGTTTTAGATAAACATCATTTTCCATACATCAAATGGTTTCACAAGTTCCTTTAAACTCTATTAATTTTTTGTCTATTATTTGTTACTAGCTACGCTACTAATTTTACTTTATGAGGTAAGGTTTATGTCCCCCTCATACATGTTACATACACTTTTAATATTAAATAAATAAGGGTAACCATCCCCTCCAGGGTACCATCCCTGGTTTATTAAAAAAACATCAAAGAGAATTCCTTAAGCCTATAAATGTATAAGTAAAGTGTTATAACTGCTTTATTTTTATAGATTTCTTTGTTGTTTATACCTTTCTCTCTAATTTACTCATATTGTTTATATATGTAGGTGCATCCCAAAAGTGGTATGGTTAAATAGAAACACAATGCTTTGTAAAACACCTTTTTCACCAGGTTAGACATAGTAAAAATTTGATCTTTTCTTTCTTGATTATAACCCAAATGTTTTTTAGACTAATTGAAACATAAATAAATTGTTTCAAATATTAAACTATTACTGAGTAAAATAAAATATAAATTAGAAAAAAATTGCAAGACTAATTTTATACATTATTTTTTCTCAGACACCAGTCTTCCTATAAGAGAGGTTTCTCAACAAGTGGTAAGGATTGAGTCTTTTTGGAAAAAGAGGTAGTTAATTGATGTGTTAATATTTTAAAATTATGCATAGCTTTTTATTTATACATTTGATAGATTCTTCTTTTGTGTTAACTTTTTCATATTTATGGAAGTAAGAATCCAAAAGATAAAATAGTTAAACAAATCAAAAGTCTTCAAGCCTTAGCTTGGAAAAAACAATAATAGAGAAGAAAAGAGATGATTAAACAAAATAAGCGACTTTGGAATTGTACTATTCCTCTAATATGGAATTCTAACCAAGAATTTCATTTTTATAAAAAATATTAAAATTAGAATTTGAATTAATCTATGGACTATTCTTTGTTTGTTTAATGGGAAGACTTTATCTTTACAATATAAAGTAAAACAAAAACAATAGTCTTAATGATAACCCCAAAGTTTATCATATATCAACCAAACTATATTTACTTTCATTTCTCCACTAGATAAATAATTGTTATTAGTACCTTTTATTCTAAGTAAACCTTAAAAGTTTTTACGTTTGTTTTTAGAGGACCTAAACAAACTAATTTCAAAAATGTTATACTTTTTAGTTAAATTATATTACCTAATAATCTTTTTAGTTAAACTGTTAACATTTGAGGTTTGAAATTGATTACCAATTAAAGTAATATATTTATTTCTAAATCATCTTATTTAATTCTTCAAATATTCATATTTTAAGTAACTTTGGAACTCTTTTTTTGGAGCTATAATTTACTTTGTAGTTCTCTTTAGGTATTACGATCTTTTTCATTTCATTTTACCTTACCTTTATTCAAATTCTATTATTATTTAAAATATTTGCATTAGTCTCCTATTAATTATTTACTCTATTAAAATTTTCTATTAATATTTAAAATATCTATTCTTGGGTTTACCAATGCTTAGGTTCACCTTAGCCCATATTCATAGGGGTCTCTTATCCCCTTGGACCTTACATGAAACTATATGCAATAGTTGTATTAGATTCCTTAAATGATAACTCCCCATTACTTGTTGATGCCTCTTTTACCGTCACATGATGATACTTGGATACGTGCCTAATTGTTCAATATTTTGCTTTATATTTAGTGCACTTTGCTTGTTTATTTGAGTTTTTATTATTTTTGATAGTTAACTCATTCATATTATGCTTTTAGGTTATAATTCACTTACTTGGAGCAAAAGCAACGAATTGGAACAAGTTTGAGGTAATTTGGAGCTATTTTGACCAAGTTACGAAGATGTTGGAAATCAACATGAGCACCAACATATGTACATCAACATGGCCATGTTTTATGCAAAATAATTGATTTTAAAGTTTTAAAGAGTTACAAGTTCATCAACATAATCTTGTTGGACATCAATATGCTCATGTTGACGTCTGAGTTTAAATTTTGAGCCCACATTCATTTCAAATTTGAGAATTTTATGATTTTTATTCAACACAACCATTGTCAGAATTGCGTTGATGCCCATGTAACACCCAGAACCCTAATTTTTAAACTATAAGAAGGAAAATTAAAAGGAAAAGAAAAGAGGAGGCTTAGGAAACATAAATTAATAGTTTAGGACAATAGATGTGCATTAAATTACTAGAGTATAATCTTTTTTCTTATTTTAATACTTTATACTTTGACGATGAATTCATAAAGGATTTTTAGATTTGAATTTCAATAAAAAAATTCTGATATAAGAAAATAAAAATTGATACAATTGATACATAAGTAAAGGAATAAGTATTGATTCTTTTCAATTTCAATTATAACAAAAATTATATGTAGCAACCTAAATTATGTAGTTACAATCATAATAAAAAAAGACAATTTGAATAATCAATTCCAGTTATAATAAACTCAATCTAAATTCCAATAATACATATTGATACGTTGTCTCTTTTTCTTAATCTTTTTTTATATTTATACTATAAAAGCCTTTATGGGTGTTTCGAAAAATGATTTGAAATGAGAGAATGAAGAATAAGCAAGGAAACACATTCAGAATGGATTTTAATTGTTCTAAAGTGGATTTCTTAAAGATTAAAATCGAGTTCATCATGTTTCTTATGATTTTCTAGTTTTCCTTTTATTTTGATATTATGTCTTCTATGATTACGAAATAAACCTTTGCTGTAACCAAAATTAAATGAACCATGGGATAGATCTTATAGTGATTTTATTGTAAGTTAGTTCATTTTTTAGTTTCATTAAGATTCAGTTATTTGTCCTTAGTTATTGTTCAATTAATTTTAGTAACATATTGATTAAGGTAAGATTTCATGTAATTGAGATTGATAAATCTTTTGTATAAATAGATCTAGTATAATTGAAAGGAGTTACATACAAACCTAGAGATAGCTTGACGTAAATTTTTTGTATTAGGACTAAACCTAATAGTGAAATTCATAAATCAATTAATGCAATTCTAAGGGTTTTAATTAAAAAAGATTTCATACTTAACATAGGATTAGATGTTAATAGTTTTGACAAATATATTAGCATAATTGAGAAATTTTCATAGTCCAATGAACTATAGATTAAATTGATTAGTGAAATCATGATTTCATAAGAAGTTCTAGAGGGATTCGAATTCTAGTTACCATTATTCTTTGATTGTTTTTGAGTTTAATTTCTATTGTAGTTAGTCAATGGTGTTGATTTATTTTAATCATAAGCACCATAATTTTTTAGACTAAATAATAAAACGATGGTAAATACTAGTAATTCTAGTCCTAATGAGAATGAGTCATACTTACTAGTATTTGCTATAGCTACACTGTGCACTTATAGTTAAAACAAATCAATAAACTTTTGGCCACAATTTTTAAGGAATATAATATTAAGAAAATATTATTTTTGTTAATCTAGTCAATTTTTTCTAGGTAGTTTTATTTCGTTTCTTTTTGTATTTATTTTTTTTCCTTATAGCTCTCTTTCTTAATCTTGTGTTTATAGTATTTGTAGGATTTAGGTATTGATTATTATAGCCACCAAACATAATGCAAGGATGGGGAAAATAGTATTCTCAGGGAGATTATGGTATGATATCACTTATGGTAGCTTTAAAAACTTGGAATGAGAGGCACGATGATATGTATTGAAAGCTTAACATTACTCACGTGTTATGGCATTTGTGGGAGTAGTTAACCTAAGCATAAATGTTTGGCACTATATTATATGTTGGGGCATCCAATTTGCATGGACATCTGGTGTTGACATACCCTATACAGGAATACTTATAGTCTAGAGTGGAACAATTATTATGATTTTACATGGAATGACCACGTTTCATCTAGATTTCAGTAACAACAGTAATAAGAGGAGTATCAACATTTTGAGGATGTTCTTATGAAGTTCATTGCTTTAACTAAGGTTTCCCTCTATAAAATTAAAGATCCAAGTGTTTTATCTATATACACTAAGCTAGATTTATAGGAACATGTGAATACTATAACATTATGGAGTGGATAGGAATTAGAGGTTGAAGAAAAGGAGGAAGCTAATGTTCAAAATGAGAAGGAAGAGGAAACAAAGGAAGATGAAGAGAAGGAATCAAATAATTTTCAAATAATAAATTTTCAGAGCCAGTCGATGTTCCAGCAAGTTTTATAATTCTTCGTCATAATGACAACTTGCTACTAAAAAGGGCATTAGTGAATTTACTTTGTTTTGCCAATTTTACACCATATGTTCTTATTATCTTATAACATATGGCATATTTGCAAGATTATAAACCCTTATACGAGAAAACAAGTGGAAGCTAACCATTATTTATAGATTTATGTTAAAGAAGGACTTGTTAAGAAGTTAAGCTATAAAACTCATAAAATAGCACTGGTTAGAAGACAACTCAATAATTAGGATTTTCATTAGTAGTTTGTTTGTTTTCAATTTTTTATTATAACGGTTCTAATTTTTTTACTTGAGATTTGATGCGATTGCATAAGCTATGAACACAAGATCACTCCTATGCAATAAAGTAAAGAAGATTTTATCGATACTAGATTGAAAATCTTTTACATTAAGGAGAGTACTAGCTATCCTCACCTTCACTCATTATTTTACATATTGTTCATCGTTCTTACACATTTTGTACATTGAGGATAATGTATAACTTAAGTATAGGGAAAGCCTTAGCAGTCAAACTTATCAATTTTGTTACACTACAAGAAAACTCTCATTTTGCGACGGAAAATATCGACGAAAAATACAAATATTCTGTCGGTATCACATATTACTGATGGAATGTACCGATAGACAAAAATGTCATAGAATCGGCCGTAGCTAAATTTACCGCTAGTACAAGAATTTACCGTCGATAAATTTAGCATTAGAAAATGATAAACTGTCAGTAAATATACCAAAAATATACCGATCGTAACAAGTGTTCCGTCTATAAATTTGCCGACGGTTAAACATTTTCCAATGCTAAATTTACCGATGGTAAGTTGTTTAATCGTAGGTAAATTTAGCTACAGAATGTTTACAATCGTCGGTAAATGTACCGACGGTAACATGTTTTCCGTCCATAAATATGCTGAACAATTACCGACAGAATTTAACATCCGTCGGTATATTTTATGAATTACCGACAGAATATAGCCTTTACCATCGGTAAGTTATTTAGAAAGTTACCGACGGACGTTTATTTCCGTCGGTAAATTTATTGCTTAAAACTACACTACTGATCAGAAGATGGTGGATCGTTTGGTTGGTGCGGTGACGTGCTGCCTTTACCCTTCAATTCATCTATCTCCTGACGGAGCTGAGTGTACAGCAGCATTGACTGTTGTTACGCCGCCATTGACTGTTACAACTGATGCAACTGTTCCAACATCTGTTACAACTGAGTCGACAATATTTGCACTGTGCTCTCAAGTGCTTCCACTTTATTATTGTTGGACCGCCTAGCATATGCTGCTGTACTAGACATGGAGGATTGCGAATAACAAGTATTCACAAATGATCCTAAGCTGAATATCCTCCCACGACGATCCCTACCACCTACT
>JAOQML010094692.1:0-23113 GCA_027568935.1 Erythroxylum urbanii
TACATATAGTTATATGTAACTTGTTTTATTTTAATATGCATATTAAATCTTAATTTTCATTTTTATTCTACAAAATAAAATAGTTGTTCTCTTGATATATGGATGAGATTGATCTTGGTAGTGGAATAAGCATATGACAGATGGTCGTGGAATAAGCATGTAGTGTATGATGAAATTCTTTTTTTAATGCCAAAGATATTGTTTTATATTACACAGCAATTGGAAAGTTAAAAACTCTAGTTACAAATAGAAATTTCAACTCCTTGAAGCTTCATCGTGGAGTTCTATTATCAAATATGATAATACTTTATATGTGCATGCTGAAGTTTTTATAGCAAAAGATAAACAACTTCCATAATCAAGGGCATAAAGGTCTCAAACAATTCTTTTGTCTAATATAAGTTTCAATTCACTCTTTTGATAAATTAGGAAAACAAACAGAGGAAAGGAAGTCCTATTTCTCTTCCATTCTTTTCTCCTCTTTTCCCCTTAATATTTCATTTCCTTTCCCTTGTGCAAGTAATGATCCAAACAAAAGCTAAGTGTTTTTTTTTGCTCCATTAGTTTTGATGGCTTTTGCATTTCACTATTTAAATATAGCTCACCTTAACCTTTGCCTACGTTACAACCTTAAAAAGTCCTTTGATTCATGAGTATGGATGTGCATCATAGTGGTGGAGAAATGAAATGATATGTAAAGTAATGGAATCTCTTGATCATGAATAGTGTTTGAGTGTACTTATAGATATATTTTTTTAGAACACATTTTGTCAAAGTCTAAGCCTAGGTTGCTCAATTTCTGAATGGAATGGTAGACGATTGATCATGAGTAAAAGCATATTCTTAGGAAATATGGAAAATGTGAAAGTGTTATAGTTTGTGACTTTGATTTTGTTGTTTTGCCTAAGGATTGTCAAAAGCTACATGTGGTGGAACATTGTAATATACAAAGCATCGTTCTATGATAAAATTGAGCTGCTAAATCAATTAAGATAGCAAGAAAATCAAAGATAATTAATAATGGAAACTTAGGATTATTCTATCCTTGATTTGTCTTCCCTTTATCTTGTTAATATAATTATGCTTAATCTTCAAAATCCTAAGGTTTTGATTACCATTTTTGAGATCTAATCAAGTAATCCCAATTGAAATAATTAACAATTAAATTTCAATCTTTCGATTAATAAAACTAGTCCTATCTACTCTATTGGCTTTAAACCAATCTTAATGATAATTAACTCACAATTAAGATCTCTTTTCAGTTATATATTAGTTTGATATTTGTAAGTCTATTAAAATACCAACTCTCGTTACATAACTTAACACAGATAAATTTGAATAAATCTCTCGATTCTGATCAAATATAAGTTCAACAAATACTGTAGAGCAATACTATATTGAATTTAACAAGATAAAAGTTAAACCAAACAATTTAAGAATAAACCTTAATATAGATTTAAAATCACATAATCTTGTGCACAACATAACTAAATATTTAGAATTGACATTCAAGACGATGAAATAGAATAAAAAATTAATGAATAAGCTTGAAAGCTTTGATCTGGAAATTCTATAAAGTTGGAATTGAATTGATGTTTCCACTATTTGATCTTCTTCTTTATGATGTGTACAATATTTATGCATTTTTTCTCTTCCTTTTTAAGTGTCTTTGATGTCTCTCATCACCTCTCTTTGAATTTAGATGCTTCTAATCCACGTCCTTGATGTAGCCTCCTTAATATCCTCATATATCAACAAACTAGGGTTTCTGGGAGATACACATTCACTTACACGACTTTACACGGTGACAGAGACTTATATGGACAATATACACGATTATGTATGTCAACGTAAACAATTGTGTAACTCCATATAGGCAAGAATTATGTTTATGAAGGTTCGCACATTCACAGAGACTTACACGGTCACTATAACATCCTTGTAAGTCCATAATTGCTCAAATTCTTCCATTCCATGCTATAATTTCACTTGAATACATCTTCTCTTAGTATATGAAGGCAATTATCACCTAAAAACACAATTGAAAAATATTAAGTACCGAAAATACTATAAAACTCTTAAATAACAAGCAACACACATTAAATATAAGTATATAAATATAAACAAATAATTGCCTATCAAACATCCCCACATTTAAACTTTTTCTTGTCCTCAAGCAAATCATAATCTCAATCATCAATTTTACAAATATCCATCCCTTATTAAACTTAACCTATCCATCCACACTCTAATCATCATATCATATCAATCAAATTAACATATAATTGGATTCTAAGTCATTTTAAAACCAACCTTTATAAGTTAATATTAAGAGCAATCATATAGATAATTTTTATGAAATCAAAAGCACAAATTTTTTACACCCTTACCAAGGATTCACTCAGTGCACTCAAAGTGTTTAAGGTGAAAAGTGTAAAACTCTCAAATTAATGCATAGAAGAGTTCTTAACCATGAGCTTGTAATAAAATCATATCTCCACCACTTATAAGTAAACTAGAAACAAAAATCAAAAAGTCTTATTATAGGGTTTAATGAGGCTTAAGTTAGGATATGATTGGGATAACAAAAGGGGTAAAAATATTGAAGGAAATTTACATAAACAAAATTACATGCAACTTAGTTCTTAACACATAGGTCCTTCACATCAAAATTCCATTGGTACCATAACTTCAATTTTCTCTTTCTTTCACTTAATATGCTCGCAACATATTTTTCTTTAATAATTTATCATGTACCAAAAATTAAAGAAATATTGAACCTTTTTTAATTTTAAGTTTCAGCCAATCAAGTAAATGCAAATAGACTTTAAGTTAAAAAATAATAAAAAGGCATAAAAAGTAAGGTAAAGGCTAATAATTTAGTTAAAATCAATGAAAAGGCTAAGTCTCAAAATTGGTTACTTCTAAGGGATAAAATATGGTAGGAAAATAAACAAGAAAATATACTAAACAAAGGCTGAATCTAAATGCCTTTATCATTTCAATGCTTCTAATTTAACAGATGTGACCTCGATATGAATAATAAAAGCAAGTTCTTGAATTATCCAACTATGCATGATAACACACATGAAAGAATAAAAAAGTTTAAAATAATGTTGTATTTGCTCTTAGGCCCAAAAGCTTATAAAAATGGTCTTTTATGTAAATAATATGCAAATTTCATTCAAATTGATTATTTTAATGATTATTAAAAATATAACTTATAAAAGCAAGTTTATTCTAACATTCATCCTTTTGAATATTAATTCAATTCAATAATTAATAATTATACAAATTATTTTGGACAGATTGTAACTAACTAGAAATATCAATTAATAATAATTAATACAAAAGACTATATTAAACTTAAGATAATTGAATTCTCTTCCCCAAATTACACAATTGAAGCATATAAAAAAATAACAATAAAAAATAAAGAAAGGTCTGATTGGTACTGCCCTGAATAAGAATATGTATAGGGCCCTGAAGTGAAGAAGATCCATCCTAATTTATATACATAAAACCTTGTAAAATATATACAAAAGAAGATAAAAAGAGATAAGAAAATAATTATAAAGATAATAAAGAAATAATATAAAATAAAAACATAAGAAGCAAAATAATAGATTACGAATGTTCAGAAAAATAAAAGAAAATAAAATAACCAAGAAGATAAAAGAAATTCATAAATAATAAGGAAAAGAATATAAAAGATGAAATAAAAGCAGCCCTTAGTCCCTCTGTGAATCAAGCATGTCCGTTGAAGGAGGATCCTTAGGTTGTTCAACCTTAAACTACTGTGGAGTTGAAGAGATGTAGCCATTCCAGAAGGTGGAGGTGGGATTGACAACCCAATTGACCTACCATTTGCATCAATTTGTCCTCCAACCATCTAGCATAAACTACTCTCATCTATATCTGCTCCATCATGCATCTACCGTAAACTTTAACAGGCTCTATCTACTCCATAATTGTTGCTTATTATGCTCAAATAGTACACTGAATATCCAAGATTTGTCCCATATGTTTCGCGAGCTGAGCTATCTACAGTTAGTCCTGGTGTGGTGTCGACACCTTGCGGACTTCCGCACTAACCTTCTCTTATGCAACTCCTCCCATCTATGATGGCCGTGAGCTCGATTGTAATGGTTGCTCAACTATGTCTGGGCAATCCCTATCTCCTGCTAATGTGGCCAGCTCATCAAGAACCCTAATAAGGTGTTGTATGGCCGTGAGCCATTTTTACAGCATATTGTTTTGCATTTTCTTGTCTTCTTCTTTTTTTAATCCTTCTTCTTTTTGCTCTAGGAAGACAAGTGAGTGTGAATCTCAACAAGATGACTTAAATATTGTGCTTTCAACTTACTTTAGCTCTTTTTCTTCCTAATTGTACCTAAAACCAAATATGAACTAAAGTTAATGTATTAAGCATTTCATATCATTAAACACTAAGTACTATGGAATAAATTCATAATCAATTGGGCATATATCACCTCTTCATACTCCGCTAACGCACTTCTTTTTACTTGATAAGATTAGGATCTATAGGTTTAAGATAAAACTCTGCCTAAATTATTCTTAGAAAGTTGGATGTCCTAGAAAGTGAGGATTAGGTGTTTACCCTTTTAGAGATTAAGTGATTTGAGCTCCTACTTAATTATATCCATTCTTCTCTTGCAAAAAAAAAGTATTAATGCTTTAAAAGTTAGATGAGGGATCTTTAACTAGGGAATCCTCAAAACCCTCTTCTTCTACAAGATGGTTAAAGAATCTAAATGGAGCTTTTATTATTATGTTTTAAGTCAAGTCTCTCAATAGAACAAGGATATGATTCAATAAAGCTGGATTGGAAAATGTTGCTATACTCTCGAGGAATTCAAGCTTCATTAATGAGAGCTCTATATAATTTCTTCCTGATGTGTCAATTGGAAGCTTATTTTTCACTCCAAATGCAAAAAAATCCCTCAGCTTTTAAATATGTTACTTTCAGCTTTTACATACTTTAAAGTTATCATTCATACTTTTAAGTTTATTGTTTCCATTAGCCTCTAAATTGTAAAGGATGATGTGAGATCATTCTATAAGACATTCCTTTGAAAAGAGAATTTTGAGCCATAAAAATAAATGATCTCATTTTTCTTAGTAAGGAGTTTAATATATATGAATTACCTTATCAGAGATAGCAAATTTTTGAGCAACAATTTTTCTAGATCAAAAGCAATCAATAATCTCCCATAGTGATGAAGTGGCAGATTGTTAGAAATGAAATTGACCTATTAGCATTTCTCCTTCTTCAGTTCAGTTTTTAGGAGCCTTATGATAGAAGGCTTTATTTCTTCAAACTAATTTTAAAGCATGTCTATGACCTACACATATATATATGGAGACCTATACAACTGTGTATAACATAGCTAAGTATCTTAACCATGCAAAATCAATTATAAATGTGTAACTCTGTGATTTTTAGAAAATTGATATACGTGGTCACCTACATGGTCGTATAGTTGACCATGTATAATCATGACCCTAATTTTATAATATAAAAGGGGAAATTAGGAGGTCAATCAAGGCATGCATAGATTAGAGACATGAAAAGAGGTAGATTCCTTTTCCTTTAAAGAGCTATGAGTAAATCATTTTCTTCTTTCAAGTTTAAAGGAGATATCGAGGCTGGTTAACATGTTGGGCATTGATTAATCTTAGTGATGATGTTTTCAAGTCTCCTTTAAAATTGATTATGTTATTATGTGCTTAAGTTTGAGATTTATGTATGAATAATTTAGATAGGCTTACTAGATTATTCTTGTAAGGATTTGTTTCCAGAATCTTGATTACAATTTGTAATTGTTATAAATATGATTCATGTGTGATTAACTACTGAATTTGCATCATTAAGGATAATATAGAATAAGTTAAATGGTTTAAGCTTGTGTGATTATTGCTTATATTAACTTGTATCCTAATCCATAATGCAACTGTCACACTAAATCTAGAGAGCCTGTTCTAGGTTTTCTGACAACTAGACTAATTAAAGAGCATCTTTTATTTAGTTACAATTTAAGGGAAAACTGAGATTAACAGAGCATGTTGTTAATCTATGGTTAATAGTTCCAAAGGAAGATACGAGAATAATGCTATGATTAATTATACACATTCATGTGAAGGTTAAGATTGAACTGAGAATTAGACTAAAACCTATTAGTTAATACTCACAATTTTATATTGATTGATTTCATTTGTCTTCTATAATTTAATTTTATTTCGCCAATTGATTTATCCAAAACTCCCCCGATCCTATAATCTAATTTGTTAATTACAAAAGCTAATCACACACCTTCTGTGGATGCGGTCCTTTCTTAAACTACTACAAGTTTAGTTGTGTAGAGTTAGATTTTATTTTTTTGTATGTTTGACATGTCTTGAGAATTTTGACGTTGTTTTTGGGGAGTGAAGTTGATTTAGTATTATATTTGATATCAATTGGTTATATATATAGCTTTTATATTTATTTCTTGACATTTTTATGTTTGTTGGTGTTTGTGTATGGAAATGTCTAGATTTCTTTATCAACATCTTGTATAATTTGATCCTAAGATCAAAAAGACATTTTTGAAGTTTGTATAGGGAGAATAGAACAACTCAAGGAATTGATTTTGAAGAATCTATGACCAATCTTAGAACCATAAAGGAGTTGACTGCCCTAGACTTGACCCAAAGACCTTAATGCATTACTTTCTAAAATTTTGCTGAGCATATTACTTTTGACCTTAAGGCTAGTTTGGTTAATTTTTCACCTATTTTTCGTGTTCTTGTAGGTGAGGATGCTCATAAGCATCTCAAGGAACTCAATGTTTGGGCATTTTTCATTTTCACTAAAAAATGTGGAAAAGATTGGCTTTTTGATCTGTCTATAGGAAGTGTAAGCATATGGATCGAAATGAAGAGGCCATTTTCATAGACGTTATTTCTAGTATCAAAGAGAGCCAACATAAGGAAAGAGATTTGTAGGATAAAATAAAATCATAGAGAATCCCTTTAGGAGTATTAGGAATGTTTTAAGAAGTTGTGTGCTAGCTGCCTCTATCACAATACCACAGAGCAACTCCTTATATATTATTTCTATGAATGATTATTACCTATAGATAGGAGTTTGGTAGATGCACCTTCATCACAATATCACAGAGCAACTCTTTATATATTATTTCTATGAATGATTATTACCTATAGATAGGAGTTTGGTAGATGTAACAAATGGATGAACATTGAGTGAAAAGACTTTTGAGCTGGTAAGGACTTTAATCAAGTGTATGTTGGTAAAAACTCAATAATTTGGCATTCATAATGATGTTCATGGAGTATATGGGGTAAAAATATATCATAGAACATAATTTAGATGAAATAACATCTTTTCTTAAACAAATTACTTTAGGGTGAGCACATGTGAAATATTTTAGGATATATGCCAATATGAACCATTCTATAGATGGGTGCTCAACTCTACAAGAGGGAAACAAAGGGTATGTTAATGCTGTTATAGGAAACTTTTCTTAATACTACACTCCATATTCCCAAACTTATAACCCAGGATAGATAGATCACTCGAACCTATGTTATAGAGGGAATAGGCAGCAAAAATACTTCTTATATAGGTCATAGGGTTCACAAAAATTTCAACCTAAACGCAAGTCTCTTACTTTAACTCAAGTATGTCATTAGAGGATGTGGTTAAGTCTCTTGCTATTAATACTTTGCAATTCCAACAAGATGTGAAATAGTTTTAGTAGAAAACAATATCTCAATTTTAAGAGACAATGCTTAGCTTTCAAAATTTGGAGAACTAGGTGAGTCAAATGGTAGTTGCTATCAACTATTTAAAATCTCAAAATAGAGGAAAATTTCCATCTTAATTTAAGGTAAATTCAAGTAATGTCAATTTGGTGAACATAAAGAGTCGTAGGAAGCTTGAGGATCCTAAAAGGACTATACATAGGATGGATAATAAAGAGGAAATTTAGAAGAAGATAGAAGAAGAAGGAAGCTCCTTGTTTAGTTCAAAGGTAAATTCTTAATCTCCCACTGTGGTCAAGACTAACCCCTAACTTCTCCTACAATTTTTCAAAGTCAAACAAGGAGGAAATGAATAAGGAGATCTTAGAGACCTTTTGTAAGGTAGAAGTAAATATACCTTTGCTAAACATAATTAAGCAAGTGCTGAGGTATGCAAAGTTCCTTAAGGAATTGAATACCAATAAGAGAAAGTTGAGAGGTAACGGAAGGTTATGATAAATGAGAATGTTTAACTCCTAAGTGTAAGGATCTAGGTAGGTTTACTATTCCCTCTAAGATTGGTAACACTATAATTAAGAGAGTCATGTTAGATTTAGGAGCATTGATCCATGTTATGCCTTGTTTTATCTATGCTTCTTTAAACTAGGTTCCTTTAAAAGAAACTAATGTTATCATATAATTGGCTGATTGTACTAATGCTTATCCAGATTAGAGTGGTTGAGGATGTTTTAGTTCAAGTGAATGAATTAATGTTTCCTATAGATTTTTATGTGGTTGATATGGATGATGAATTTTCCTATAAGCCTACACTTATATTATTAAGGATACCATTCCTTAACACTGCCCAAACTAATATAGATATTTATGCGGATACCCTAATGGAATTTGATAGGGAAGTTATCCATTTTAATATTTTTGATGTCATGAAACATTCTTATAATTATATTTTTTCTATCGATGTTATTGATTCATTAATGAGGGAAGATTTTAATTTGAATTGTGAGGACCATTTAGAATTAGTTTTAAGAAAGCATCTGAAGTTAGAATCTACTGGTAATGTTGAGTAGGAAAGGAGCTGATTGAGACGGTTGCTTCCTTGCATTCCTTGAAACTAATTCCTAAGATGTATGAACTCGCTTCCACATAATTACCTTAATCTTAACATAAGCTATTAACTTCTGATGTGTAGCTACTTCAAGTGAGTTGAAACCACCAACCTCTCACTTAAAATATGCATATTTAGGACACAATCAGACTCTTTTAGTGATTATTTCACCAAGTTGACTTCTAATTAGGAAATTGAATTGATTTATGTGGGGGCACAAGAAGGCCATTAGGTGGACAATTACAGATATTAAAAGGATAAATCCTTCTATATGTATGAATCACATTTTTCTTGAGGAGGGTGCTAAGTCAACCAGGCTAGCACAACATAGGTTAAATCCTCAAATTATGGATGATAAGTATAAAATGCATCACGTTTTAGGGCATAGTATAATATGTGTTTAGCTATTAATTCAATCATTTGGTATGTGTTTAGGTTAGAATTGTGTTAGCTTGTTAATTATTTATGTTTTAAGTGTTTTATGGGTTAGTACAAGGCTTTGAGCTTAATTATTATATTTTTGAGGTACTTGATGTGCTTGTTCTTATTTCAGGGTCAACATCGAAGAATGGAGAAATTTCTAAGACATTCAGACCGAAACAATGGCCTACAATCTTAGCACAACAGGCCACAATTGTGACCAAAGCATTGGAGTTAGCCCATGATCGTGGCCCATATGCCACGATCGTGACAGAAGCCCAGGACATAGCCCATGATGGTGGCAAGCAGAAGGCTTGGAAGTGGCCTACGATCGTGGCATACAAGGCCACGATCGTGGCTTATGTTGGCCAAACTCGCAGACACTAAAATATGACAAGTTTTGAGAGATTTTTCAAACCTTTTGAGCCCCAAAGGGCTACTCAAAACATAAAAGGTATTTAAAGAATAAGATAAAGAGGGAGGAGGAGCTTTTACATTCAGCCACTCTTGGAAACCCTAAAGTGAGAGAAAAAGAAGAGAGAGAGAAGAAGAAGAGAAAGATGGAGGAAGAAGAAGTGGATCCTGACACTGTTGCTCCCCAGATTAGGTGGTATCTTGACGTTGCTGCCTTCCCAATTTGTCAAACCTAAGTTCCATTTTTTCTTCATTTCCTTTTTAATTTAAATGTATAAAGTTGATATGGATTGTATGGAAATGGATTTTGGGTTGTTGATAATGTTCTGAACTCTCCTTCAGGATTTTACTTTGAGTTAATTTTGATTTAGTTATTTTTATGTTTATTATTTTCGATGTTGTGATTGATTAATGTAATTGCATGTTTTAGTAACAAACTGAGAGGTGAGCTGGATAAAAATGATTAGATCAGATTAATGAGAGTTAGGTGATCTAATTGACCACTTAATTAATCTAGTTGATAATTTCATAGAGAGAGATATCGTGCCAGACCTGATTACATATTATAGAGCTTTATAACTAATTAGAATTATGGGTACTTTGTGAATTGAGAGATTGCAAGTTCTATAATTCGATTAGGGTTTAATGGTTATAACTCGAGAGAGAGTAATCAATCCTATGATCGTCTAGAACTGACGCCTCGTAACCATATAAATAGATAGATTAGCATTAATGATAGGTAAAATCCCCCCTCTCATAACTTGATTGACTCTTTTGACGGATTTCCATTGTGACCTATGTGAATGTTCAATTTAATTTTGTTTTGTTGAAATTTCTGCTTTACAATTCTTGAATTAAATTCTAGTATTTATTTTCTGTGTTCACTTGTGCAATTTTTATTTCTTTTTATTCTTTTCTTTGAGCCTTAGAAGACTTAGGATTAGAATAGTAGCCTCCTCGTGGGATCGACACCTTTTATAGTACAGTCATAACCCATGCGCTTGTAGTATTTAAGGGCTTATAAATTTTAAAGCTCGAACGACACGATCAAGTTTTTGGCACCGTTGCCGAAGAGGTGAATAGTTTAGTTCTTTAGTATAAGGAATTTTCACTATCTTTTGTTCTTTTAAGAAAATAGGAAAAAATAGAGAAAAAAGTTTGGGGGTGTGAAGTAAAGACACAAGAAGACATCTTAGAATGAGAAATGAGACATCTAAAGAGCTAGATGCCAAGAAGAAATGGAAAGAACAATGATGGAAGTTAGATACTATAGGGAGCAAGGAACTTTTGCGAATTACAATAAGGCACAGTATGGTTGGAGAAGTAACGATCCTTATTGGAATATGTACACTCTGAGGTGGTAGAACCACCCCGATTTTTATTGGTCCAATAATGTCAGGACTCATTTAGGACGTCAAGACCTATTAGGACTTCAACAAGATGAGTCCAGTTCATAGGAATTTAAATTGGACAAGATCCTAGATAAGCTCACGGACATGGAAGAGGGCCAGAAAAGACTAGAAGAGCAAATTAAGTAAGTAACAAAAAATCATGCCTCGTTTGACTTAGAGATTTGAATGAGACAGCTTTCTTATGAATTTTGTAAAAGAAGTGTGGAAGACTCTTTAAGTAATATGGAAATACATCAAAGAGAGCAATATAAGCCTATCGCACCTAAGAATGGGGAGAACCAGAAGGATCAGTGGAAAACCAAACTGAACCCCACCTTATTGAAGACCAAGAGACGAAGAATGAAGATGAATAAAAGAATGCCAACCCTCCCTATTATTCACCAATTCTTGATATACCATGTGTGAACATCGAAAAATCTTTGGTAGATATCCATGAAAAGAACCTTATCCTTTGGATTAATGATAACCAAGTGACATTCAACATGAATGATGTTTTAAAGAATCTGAAGGAGAGTAGCTCATTCAGGATAATTGATGTGTTTGAATCTTTTAAAGAACAAAATAATGAAGAACAGATGATGATAGACATCGAGTTCGAAGAAGCTATGAACGTCTCTATTCGTGAAGTGAAAAAAGTAAAGGAGACTAAGGTGATTAAGGAAGAAAGAGAGCAATTCACCTTATTACAGGACAAACTATTGGATTCGATGGAAGATTCAGGGTGTTTTGTTATTCCCTATTTTATTAACAGTTTGTTAATGAAAAGGACATTATTTAAATTAATTGGTTTTCTCAACTTTATCGATATTCCCTTTTGATCATTTGGTAATTTGTAGCTTACTTACATGCTACGAAACTGATGTTAAATAAGAAGGGTCGAAGCAAGCTAGTCATAATTGATCTTGGCTGAGTTTTCAATGATACAAGGTCAAGCTAATGACTATAAATTAGCACGTTTGGTAGTTAAGTTTAAATTGTTGTGTAGTTAGATTTGTTTCAAATTTCAAAAAAATAAAATTTTAATAATTTGAAATGATTTGGGATTACTAACTCTCTTAGTCTTTCTGAATCAATTATAAGATAGGAAAGCTAGCTCAACATCAAGCATATTTGGTCTCCATCTCTGACACCGCCACTACCTCAATCACCTTGACAATTTCTTGTTCTATCCCTTTTCTTTTCATTTTTGTTAGCATTTTCTTCTTATGTTTTTTTTCCTTATATTGTGTTTGTGTACCCGTCTAATATTGAGGATAATGTGTTGTTCAAGTGTGGGGAGGGTTATGTCTTTTAACTTGAGTATGACTTTTGCATATTGTATGATAGTTTGTTTAGGTTGCATAATGTGAATTGTGTGAATGCGTTAATGGCTAGGACTTAACGGGATAGATTTATCCTTAAAAATATAGTTTACAAAGATTTATTAGCTTATGAAATTAGTGACCTAAGTTACTTAGGGCTATATATGCTGGTTAATTAGGATACGATATTAGTCAATTCACCCTAAGAATTTTCCATACTCATTTATAATTTTAAGCTAATCAAATAAGTGGCATTATTAGTAAATTTTCATGAGAATGATTAGCTAAAGCAATAAAGTAGGCAAAATTATGTGTTAAAAAATTGTATAAATTTTAATTAAAATAACTATTCTGTTGGCCTTTGGGTTATGACTAGAGCTAGTAGCCAGTTGAGAATGTGATGTAGCTGAGTAACCTGATCGACATGCATCACAAATGTGTGCCTTCATGTAAAAAGGCTATAACGACACTCTAACCAAGTAGCTTAATAAAAACATGATTTACTTGAGTAACTGGATTGACATTTATCACAGATGTTTGCCTCTGCGTGAAAAGACTAGGTTTATGACCTTAAATAAAAATTAATAAAAAAATCTTTTCAAATAAAAACCTACCAAACTTGTTAGTGACTTGATTTTTTTCACGAAAACTTATTAAGGAATAGCTACACTTTTGTTTTGACTGAATTATTGTCAATGTATGTGTGCAAGAGATAGAAATGAATAGTCTTAACATTAAAATTTTTATTAGCATGTATATTTAGTCCAAGGTGCTTAGACGTGGATTTTGCTTATTAATAAGTTAGAACAACTTGAAGGAATGTGTTTATAGTTGAATTTTTTTTCGCTAAGTTGAAGCTATTGTCTCATTATTACATATGCATATTTTGTGTTTTCTTGATTTGTTTGATTGATTTTGTTTGCTTGAGGACAAGAAAATGTTCAAGTGCGGGGATGCTGATAAGTGTAAAATGCATTATGTTTTAGGGCATAGTTTGATATGTGTTTAGTTATTAATTCAATCATTTAGTATGTGTTTAGGTGAAAATTGTGTTAGTTTATTAATTATTTATGCTTTAAGTGTTTTATGGGTTAGTACAAGGTTTTGAGCTTAATCATTATATTTTTAAGGTAACTTGATGTGTTTGTTAGTGTTTTAGGGTCAACATCAAAGAACAGAGAAGTTTCGGAGACATTCGGGCAAAACAACGACCCACGATCGAGGCACAATAGGCCACGATCGTGACAGAAGCACTGGAGTTAGCCCATCATGACAGAAGCCCAAGATATGGCCCACGATTGTGGTTTGTTTGCCACGTTCGTGATAAAAGGCTCGGATGTGGCCCACGATTGTGGTACGATTGTGGCCTACGTCGGGCAGACATGTAAACACTCAAAAACATCAAGTTTTTAAGGATTTTTCGGACCTTTTGGACCCTTGAAAAACCTTAGGGCTGCTCAGAACACAAAAGTTATTTAAAGAATAAAACAAAGAGGCAGGAGGAGCTTTTACATTCAGCCACTTTTGGAAACCCTTTAAAAGAAGAGAGAGAGAGAAGAAGAAGAGCAAGAAGGAGGAAGAAGAAATGGATCCCGACGTTGCTGCCTTCTTGATTTTTCCAACCTAAGTTCCATTTTCTCTTTATTTCTTTTTTCATTTAAATGTATAAAGTTAAGATGGATTGTATGGAAATGGATTTCAGGTTGTTACTAATGTTATGAACTCTCCTTCCGAATTTTACTTTGAATTAATTTTGATTTAGTTATGTATTTGTTTATTATTTTGGGTGTTGTGATTGATTAACTTGCATATTTTGGTAACAAACCAAGAGGGTGAGTCGGATAAAAATGATTAGATCAGATTAATTAGAGTTAGGTGATCTAATTGAACACTTTATCAATATAGTCGGTAATTTCATAGAGAGAGATCCCATGCGAGACCTGATTGTTTATTAGAGAGCTTTAGAATTAATTATAATTGTGGGGAATTTTTGAATTGAGAGATTACAAGTTCCATAATTTGATTAGGGTTTACAATTTAGGGTGTAATAGTTATAAATCAAGAGAGAGTAATCAATCTTATGATCGTCTAAGACCGACACCCCGTAAATACATAAATGGCTTAATTAGCATTAATGATAGGTAAAATCACCTCTCTTATAACTTGATTAACTCTCTTGATGGATTTCCATTATGACTTATTTGACTGCTCAGTTTGATTTTGTCTCGTTGAAATTTTCGATTTCTCATTCTTGAATTAAATTCTCATATTTATTTTCTATGTTCACTTGTGCAGTTTTTGTTTCTTTTTATTATTTTTTTAGCCTTAGATGACTTTGGATTAGGCTAGTACCCTCCTCGTGAGATCAACATCTCTTATACTATAGTTGAGACCTGTGCACTTGCGGTATTTAAAGGCTCATAAATTTTAAAGCTCGAACGACATAATCAATAGAACTTATGAAGAAGGAAGTCTTAAAACTTGTTTATATTGAACTAATTTATCCTATTTCAGATAGTAAATGGGTAAGTCTAGTGTAGGTGGTTTCAAAGCAATATGGAGTTGTAGTGGTAACAAATGAAGATGGTGAATTGGTCCCCACTTATATTCAAACCAAGTGGCAAGTTTGTATTAACTATAGGAAGTAGAATCTTGCAACTTGTAAAGACCACTTTTCCCTTCCATTTATTGATCAAATGATTGAGAGACTTGCTGGACATGATTATTACTATTTTTTGATTGCTTTTCAGTTTATTTCCAAATCCCTATTACACCAGAGGATTAAGAAAAGGTGATCATCACATGCCTATTTGGTATATTTGCTTACTAATTTGGTTTGTACAATGTGCCCACTACTTTTCAAAGGTGCTTAGTAAGCATATTCTTTGAGCATATTAAGAAGATCATAGATTTATTTATGGAAAATTTCATTATCTATAGTTTTTTTTAATAACTGCTTAGAAAATATTGCACTTATTTAGAAAGGTGTATTGAAACTAACCCTGTGCTTAATTAGGAAAAATGCCATTTTATGGTTGATTAAGGTATAAGTTTAGGGCACGTTAGGCTATTGATGCTTACAAGTCCAAGATTGATCTCATTTCTGCTTTGCATTGCCCTTTAAATATGCAAGAATTTTTTTCCTTCTTGGCTATGCAGGTTTTTATCATAAATTCAAGAAGGATTTCTCAAAGATAGCCTATGTTTTATGTAAGCTGTTATAGCAAGATGTCCTTTTTGAGTTCATTGACAAGCGCAAAAGGTGTTTGAAAAACTTAAGGAGCTCTAGAAATCCCTACCAGTGATATAACCTTAAAACTGGAGCCTTCCTTTTGGTATTATATTGATGTTAGTGATTATGCAACAAGGATGACTTTAGGATAAACAGTGGGAAAGGTTGCAAATGCCATCTATTACGCTTCAGAAACTTTAAATTAAAACCAGTTGAATTAAAAGAGCTATTATCTGTTGAATTTCCTTTAGAAAAATTTGGTTATACTTGTTGGGTGCCAAAGTTATTGTTTACTTTAATCACATAACTTTGAATTACTTGCTAGGATTCTCCTACTTTAAGAGTTTGATTTAGAAATAAGAGATAAGAAGGGGACATAGAATGTGTTTAAGTCACCTTAATCATTTGGTTCGAGAGGAAGATGATGTTCTTTTGATAGAAACATTTCCAGATGAATAACTAATTTCTACCAATTTGACACTTCTATGGTATGCAAATATTAAGAATTTTCTAGTTGTTAAAAAGTTACTTCGTTTGTTAAGGGATGACAGTTATCTTTGGAGGCATTATGTGGACCAAGTTTAAGGTGTGCTCCTAAGAGAAAGATGCTTTCTACTTTGACCTTTTGTCGCTTTTACACTTGTGGAAAGCACTTTGAACTAAAAAAGATTACCTATAGGCCTTGTTTGGTTGGCAAGAATTCTTGCTTGGTAAAGTAATGTTTTTCCTAAAATCCTTATTATCATGTTTGGTTTATTTTTTTAAGTAGTTAGGAAGGTAAAAACTTTCCCATTCTAGGGAAAATAATAGCACTTGGATTCTAAATCCCATCACCCCCTTAGTATTTAGATTACTTTCCTCAGGAATTTAATCTAAAAAATTCACTAGTAAAAAAAACCCTTCTCTCTCAACCCTTCGAAACTTTTTAAAACTCTATCTCCTCTTTATCTTCTCTCTCTTAACTCCTGGTATAAGGTATACCTTCACGCTTTTAATTTTCTAACGTATACCTTCACGCTTCTGATGTTCTCCATCGTCGGCATCAGTGGTGTATTTTTTAGCTTACAGTTGATTCTTCACACAAACAACATTAAACAAGTTGTTTCACGTTGAATTCTAAAGGATATCCAAGTGTTATCATTTTCTGTAGAGAGAGAAACTTAGATTAGAGAGGCAAACTCTCTCTCCGGTGAATTGAAGAAAAAAAGTCTTCGTTGGAGTTTTTTATTGGTGTCTAGTAGTTCTTTGTTTCCTAGTAAGTTCTCTATCCTTTTTTTCCCATAGTGAATACTTGAATTCAGATATCGCTTTTGTGATAAAAGGTTGGTGATCTCAATCGATGTTCTATTCAAAGCGTTAATTCAAATAATGCTTTTTTGTCCAACCAGAAGTGGTTTACGCATTGGTGATCTGAATTCAAATAACGCTTTTATGTCCAAAAGGTTTTGAATTCACAAAAGCATAAACCACTTCTGTTTTAAAGTGGAGTTGAGCCAGGTTATCTCTTTTTCTTAATTTATTTGGTAAGTTCAACTTAAGATGCTACGCAGTTACAGAGACAAAGAAAAGCTGAAAACCATTCCAATAATCCAAATCTTATGAAAAGATGGCAACTTTCACTCCATTTTATTTGTCTATCTCATGATGAAATATGAATAGAGACAAGAGGATTTTTTACAGTAAAGTGTACTATAGAGCAAGAATAAAGTACATTAATGAATTAAAATACACAAAAAACATATCATGTTCTAGAAATTCTCTCTCTCTCCTATCTTTCTTTACCATATGCTTACCTTTTCTTCTTTGGTCACCAAGATGTGATGTTTACTTCACCTTTTGTTTGTTTTCTTTGTAATAGAAGGTAGAAAATACTGAGATCGACTCAGGTTTCAACTATTCCTTTTATTTTGTGACAAAGTTTTAATGGTTTGACGTTTTTAACCACTTTGTTTATTAGGATATTTTGGATATTGAATGAGAGAGGTAGAGAGGTAAAAAGGCAGAGAAAAGAATGGGATAATCCTTATGAAGGAGGGGATTTGATATTTCCTTTTTGTATTGAATTCTTGTATAGTTATTGATACATAACTTTCGTCTTTTGCTTGCATATATGTAGTTATTGATGGGTTGGGAGATGTCTTAGAATAAATTATGGTGTTTTTTCTTATATCTATTCAATAAAGTTTATTTTTTTAATTTTCAAATTTGTTGATTAACTTATAAGTGATAAAGAATGGCTGGAATGGATTTGGTTGCAAAGAAGAAATTATTTTATTTATTAATGGATATCCAAAAGAAACAATTAGACATGTTAAGAGTCATATTACATATCCTTTCGGTCGTAGTATTGCATCATGGAAAATATTGTTTGAAAGTACTCCATACTTTGTTAATGAATACGATCAATCCCGATACCTTCATAGTTTGATATATGCTAGTGATTCAACATGTCATTCGGAGTTGCGTATGGATAGATTCACATTTAGAACATTAGTAAATATGCTTAGAACTATTGGTCGATTAACTGATACTAGGAACACAACTATAGATGAACAAGTAGCAATGTTTCTGTACATTCTTGGACATCACGAGAAAAATCGTACTATAAAACTAAGTTCTTACATGCAGGAGAAACAGTTAGTAGGCATTTTAATCGAGTATTAAATTCAGTTCTTAGACTTCAGGGAGAATTACTTAAAATGCCTAATATCCCTGTTATCGAAGCACTTGCTGAGATGCCTGCTTACACCAAGTTCTTGAAGGAAATCATCTCTAAAAAAAAAAGAAACTGGACGATTTTACGACGGTAGCCTTAACTGAGGAGTGTAGTTCTATTTTACAAAATAAACTACCTCCCAAGTTAAAGGTCCAGGGAGTTTCACTATTCCCTGTCATTTTGGTGCTTCTAATGTTTTTCAATGCTCAAGTGACTTAAGGGCAAGTATTAATCGTATTCCTTTGTCTCTTTATAATAGACTTGGGATTGGTGAACTCAAACCAACTACAATCTCATTGCAACTTATCGATAGATCAATTCAATGTCCTATTGGTATAGTTGAGGATTTATTGGTGAAAGTTGGTAAGCTTATAATTCCAGCTGACTTTGTTGTGCTTGAGATGGATTTTGATATGCAGGTTCCTATAATCTTAGGAAGACCATTCTTAGCTACTGGTGGAGCATTAATTGATGTCCCGAATGGTAAGCTCACCTTGAGAGTTGGTGATGAGAAAGAGGTGTTTAACATTTTCAAAGCTTTAAAGGGACCTTCTTTCGATGAAGTCACCTATAGGATAGATGTGATTGATTCTCTAACATTTGAATATACTCCTAAATTGATTTATGATGATGCTTTAGAGATATGTCGAGCTTTAGGATGAGAATGAATTGGATGATGAGTTAGTGAACTATGCATATAAATTACAAGGTAATGGTTTTAGGTATAAACCTTAAATTGAAGAATGGGCCCTCTTAAACCTAAATTGTTGCCTTCCATATTAAGCCCACTGAAACTTGAACTAAAAAAACTTCTAATTCATTTGAGATATGCATTCTTGGGAGAATCAAATACATATCTGGTTATTATTTTTCTTTTTTGGATTCCTCTCAAAACAAGAAGTTATTAAGGGTTTTATGCGAACATAAATTGGCTATTGAATGGAATAGTACTGACATAAAGGGACTTAGCCCTTCTATTTGTGTTCATAGGATTTTAATAGAGGAAAACCATAAACTTAGTATGGAAAATCAAAGGACACTGATGGAGTTAAATGAACTAGATGAATTCCACCTAGATTCTTTTGAGAATGCTCGAATATACAAGGAAAGAACCAAGGCTTTCAATCACAAGCACATTCGTTAGCGAGAATTCAAACCTAGTCAAAAGTGGAAATTTGAAGGGATGAGCAACCGCCCTTCATGGTCAATAGGCAATAAGTTAAGCATTACTTTGAGGGAGAGCTGGTTGGATACATTTCCACTATCACATTCAAAAATTGACATCATAGTGGCCTAGTCCAGCTGAGGACACTAAACTTAGTGCTTGTTGGGAGGCAACCCAACATTTCTAACTCTTTGTGTTGATTGTTAATTTCATTATCTCATTTTTCTTCATAATTTTTTATTCCAGTCTATTGTGTGTGTATAGGGTTAATGTTGCTGAGACACCTCCTAGAAGCATGAGGAATAGCATGATTAAGACGCATCAATCCAAGAGATAAGATCCATGTTATGTGGGGTGGGGTAAGGTAAGTCTCTTTGTTTCTTTTAAATTGTTATGATTTTCATCCATACATCATGCATATAGTCCTATAGTATCATTGAGTAGTTTGAAGGGGCAAAATAGGAGTGAACTAAATGAAATGGGCATAGAAAATCTGAGAAGGTCCACTTAGTGGACAACGTGTCTGTTTAACAGACACTACTCAGCATCTCACTTCAGGGAAACCCGAGAAGGTCCGTTTAGCGAACATTACGTCCGCTTAACGGACATTTCTCGTACTTAGTTTTTAAATTTTGTTTCCCTCTTTTTTCTCACGCTCTTCCCCACCAACCCCACCCCAACCACCACCCCCATTTTCTTTTTACCACCCTTCACTCTATTCACTTCCTCCGATCTTCCCTTACCTGTTTAACCTTCTCACCCAAATTTACCCATGTTTTCTTCTCTTGTTTTCTTCTTCCATTTCCTTTGACAGCACCATCCACCAACAATAACCCTAATCTCCTCAATCATTTGTGATCTGCTCGCTTCCATGACAATACTGCAACCACACTCATATTCATTGATTTTAGGGATCCTTTTCAAGTTTCAGATAGATTATACGCAATCTCCACTTCAATTTGGCATGGCTTGTTGGAGATAGGAATACACAATGCAGTATGTGATTTATGGACAATGCAATTAGCTTTTCAGGGGGTTTCTTTAGCCTTACTATTTATTCCCTCTTTGCATTCTTCTTTCTCTTTTATCTTTACCAACATTGAGGACAATGTTGATTATAAGTGTGGGGGAGGATAACTTGATGATGAGTTGCATGCCTTATTTTACACTGAAGTATCTTATTTTTTAAATTCTGATTTATTTATTAAAAAACAAAATTTGCACCTTTGTTTTGTTTCAGTTTTCCATCAATTAATTTTGCCATGTTGCATACTTATACATCTTACACATTCTAATTGTCCTTATAATTCAATTTAGTGAGTTAAATTTATTATGGGCAAGATTGATCTTAACTAAGATGCATAATATGATCAAATTGATTACATAAATTGTCATAATTGGATGTTATAACGTTAAATTGATTGAATGAGCATGCTATTGAATGAGAAAACATCATAAAGTGAGCTATTTTGAGCCTAAAGGATTGCACCCAATCCTATTTTTCTTGTGAGTGGCATGATTTTCTCTTCCATGTATTTTTACTTCTAGAACTTGCATTGCATCTTTTCGAGGTTACGTAATCATACTATGGTATGTTCATGAAAGTGATAAAAGGCACTAGGATTGAGCTTGAGCCAAATAGGTAACCCTTTTTATATATCAATCCCCTAGTGAACCCTTTGTGCCTATTGATTATATTTTAGCCTTTTCTTTGTAAACCTATTCCAAAGAACCTTGAACCAAGAAAAATAAATTTACCCTTGTTCAATGGTTAGTAGAGCTATAAACATTGTGCATTCAATATTCTTACTGATAGGTATACAAAGGAACAAGTTTGGGGGTGTTTTCTACAGAAATCGAAAGAACATGCTAAAATAATAATAAAATAAAAGCCAAAAAAGTGAAAAAAAAAAGAGAGAAAAGAAAAGAAAACAAAAAATGGCATCTAAATGGCATTTTTGAAAAGTTGGGCTTGTTTACTTTAGATTCCAAGGTGAAAGAATGATGAAAATTTTGATGATAGAGTTGGTGGAGTTCCTAAGTATTATAGTTGTTGGGCAATTTCTCAGTAAAAGTTGCCAATGATAATTGTAATAGTTGTAGTTTTGCTCTACTAATTATTGGATGTTTGAATTCCTAACCTTTCTTTCTTAGCCTACTTTACCCCTTGGCCCCATTACAACCAAAGGAATAAAGACCTTTTTGATTCATGGACATTTCATGGATGGCAGTAGTGGAGAACTAGATAAGATGTAAGCTTATGGTAAGAGACATGCATTACAAGATGATTGAGAGTCACCCTTAAACACTTGTGTGGAAGTGAATGCTTTATGAGAGACTTCATTCATGGAATGTAATTTTGATTAATTGAAGCATTATGATGTCTTATTGTTGCTCTGTTTATGATCTAATTTATGAAGTATTATATGGCCTTATGTCTATGTTTCAATTCTTACCTATAATGCTTTCAACTTATTGGATTGAACTATAATGATGAATAGGTGTGGAATGACGGAAAATAAATGTTTGTGGGTATCATTCATTTTAAGTAAACCCTCAGGAGACTATAACTCCTCCATTATAGACACATAGTGGTTTAAAGGCTTGTGGCATATGCTAAATGCCACCGTGAACCTACGAAAGTGGAATCAGTATCTTGTTTGTAGATTTAGTAATTAGTTTTCTTTTGTTTTTGCTTGGGGACAAGCAATAGTTAAAGTGTAGGGGAATTTGATAAGTCAAATTATTTATATATGATTTTGGGATGAATTGGAACTAATTTGACTTATCTTCATGTGAATTATGCACTTTATTTGGTTAATTCTCATATTTCAACTTTGTTGCTTAATAGGTACAATTGGAGAGATTTTGGGACAAACCATATAACTTTCATTGGAGATGTCAGATTAGATTCATTCAAGTATGCTTTCGAAGACGACTCCGAGCTCTATAACCTTCATGAAGACCTCAAAGAGAGATCTGACTTTCTGAAGGGACAAAAAGGCACGTTTCTGAAGATGTTTAGTGTATGTCCACCTAACGGACATAAAATCCCTTCAAACAAACATCAGCGGAGAAAGATGGTTAACAAACCCATAAGTGTCCACTTAATAGACATCATGTTTGCTTAACAGACACTTACTGTCCAAACTGCTCCAGAGACCCGTAAGTGTCCGCTTAGCAGACACCATGTCTGTCTAACGGACATTGACGACGCAGACACAATTTTTATTCTCTTGTTTATCAAAGACTAGGTTTCTTTGACCCCAAGACACTATATATATTCATTTAAGACCTAAATAAGGGTTCTGGCACTGAAACATGGCAGAAACAAAGGAGACACCCAAAAAGAGGAAAAGAAGAGGAAGAAGGAAGAGAGAAGCAAGCTTGTTTTGTGTTCTTTCAACTTTCTCTCTCTACCATGTCTTAAATGTTGCTTGTTTTCATTTATTCAGATTTTATTATCATGTGCTGGAACTAAATCCCATTTAGGGTTAGGGATGTAGCCTATTTTGGGGATTGATTGATGTTTTATGGATTGATTGGTGTTGAATGAAAGT